>CP092091.1:44202990-44280490 GCA_029203775.1 Neoneuromus ignobilis
TGTACATATATATATATATATATATATATATATATATATATATATATATATATATATATATATATACAATATATCATTATACATAATCAATAGCAGTGGAAGCCTATTTCTACTGCTGGACAAATATGGTTGTCAAAATTTTCTGGTTCTAATAAATTGATGCCTTTTTTCCATTTCATATTGACACGATTTCTTATATCTCTAGCCCATCTATTCATAGATCTTTTTAGTTTTTTTTTTTTGTATTTCTCGGTTCGCTATCATATAGGCATATATATATATATATATATATATATATATATATATATATATATATATATGTGAATACATTTTTTTGGGATGATTAGGTGATAAAAAAGTGTAATAGAGAAGTATGTATACAACCTCTGTGAGGTACTATCACTAAAATAAATTTAATAAGAGATTACAAGAAAAAGAACAGAAGAAAAGCACATTTGAAAAATAAAATTTAGCATGTGCTACCAAGTTCTATTAAATTGTAGTAAAAAAACTTATAACCTCTATTTATTCAAGAAACATCCCTCAAAATAACAATTATTAGGTTTTTAAAATAGTAGTAAAATATTTATTATTAATGTTATTGCTCTTTTGTTCACTTATTAGTTACAGAGTATATCAACGGTATTTAGTCATTTATATATATATATATATATATATATATATATAGCAATTCCATCGCAAAATTAATGTCATTAATCTGCTCCGATCGTGAACAATTACCTCTGAACTTTAACGATTGCACATAATATTATTCAAGGTTACAAATATCACTGGGCTAGCTAGCGGTAGTTGTAACCACCGGGGTCGGCAGGAGTAATAATCAGGGGAGGATCCTCACCCTCTCTATATATATATATATATATATATATATATATATATATATATATATATATATATATATATATATATATATATATATATATATATATATATATATATATATATATATATATATATATATATATACTCGTATATATAGATATATACACATATGAAAACAATTAAAATATCTAATTATATTTTGTATATTTTAATTAAATATAATAAAGAAAAAATTAATTGTATTTGTCATAAGAAATAAAATTCATAATAACATAACTTTTTTACTGTTTTTTTGTCAATGTTTCACTGTTTTTTACTATTTTTTCAAAAAAGTAATAATGAATGTTTTTATTTTTTTAACTATAACTGTAAATCTTTAAAGTATTGTAAATATTGAATTAATATAGTTTTTAATGAACATGTTTGCACATACACACATACACGTACGTGAAATTTCTTTTAAAACCAATAAACCAATCAATATAATTTTGATTTGTTTTCTTTTCAGATACTAAAATTCGTTCTATGAAATAACAAATATAAAACGGAGACTTCTGTTTTTGATATTCATTTAAAGGATAAATATTGGGTTAGAAATATATGCATAATATAATTTACCTACATACCGTACCTTTTTACCTCTCGTGCTATTTTTCAGAAAAAAAGGTTTCAAAAAACGTGAGAGACTTTAATATAAAAATCAATAAACTTTCACGTAGTAAATTACACAAATACATATATATATATATATATATATATATATATATATATATATACACGAACACCTGTAATACATTAAAAGGGTTGAAATAAGAAAAATGTCAAGATATTATACATCGATATACGTATATCGTACGTAAACTCTTTATATTATTTCACCGTGAGATTTTTTGGAACGGAAATAAACATCGTTCCGGGAATAGATTTCTTAAAGTACTTGCACGTGTAACAACAGTCTTTTGTTATGAAAGGGTTGTAATATTATTTTTTTCATATTTTTTTCATAAATCTTGACATAATGTAAATGTGTTTTTTCGAAAGGGTTTAAACTGTGCTATTCAATGTAATTAAAAAATACCTTTTGGGGTCGAAAGTTGTAGTTTTGTCGGTTTTTCAATCCGAAACACAATTGTATAATTTTCGTTTAATCAAATAATATTTATCGTAAAGGGTTAATGCGAATAGTTGATTTCTTTTTAATTTGTAGATTGATTTATAGTTTCATATTTTACTTTTTAAATATGACAAAACAGAATGTTTTGTACCAGTTTATATATATATATATATATATATATATATATATATAAATTTTTGTTTAAAATTAAATTTATTATGAATTATTCTATAATAAAATCTTATACAAATGTTATATTAAAATTATTATCTCATAATCAGGACAGTCTTAATAGTTAATATTATAATTTAATTGAAGTTCCTCGTACAAAGTTAATATTTTTTTGTAATTTTCTATCATATTCAAGAGGATTGATTTTATTATTTTTGTATAGATTTTAATATTTTGATAAATTACATTTTTCTTAGATTCCATATTTTTCATTGTCTATATGCAGTTTAAAAATATATACTTCCAGTAGAAATACTATAAAAATTTAAATAAATTAACTGTAATATTCGATCTTTACTATTACACTATCATTTATTGTAGTGTTTGCTTTCACCTACTGTATAATCGATCACTTGTAAACGCATATATTTGTTGCAAAAAAATATTACAGAGTAATCTGCTAATTTGTATATTATGATTTTTTCTAATTTTTAATTTATTATTTTCTAATAAATATATATTAAATATAAAAATAAAGTTTTTAATAATTACATGATAAAAATTTATGTTTTTTCTTCCATATCAGTTGATAAATATATTAGAATATTAAACAAAATTTCAATAGTTTTTTTCAACTTATTAAATATTTTTAAAGTAGTGGATTAGAAATATATTTTTTATTATGAATATATTTTGGTTTTTATTTAGGGTATTGCCATTTAAATAATGATTAAAAATGTGTCAATCAGTTAAATAACAAAATTATTTTAGACAGAATTAAATAGGTGTTTATATATACATATGTATATATATATATATATATATATATATATATATATATATATATATATATAAATGTATTTATAGAAAGAGAGAGAGAGAGAAAGGGTCAACCAAATATGACGCCTAGATTAGTGTTTTATTAAAAAGAAACATGTGTATAGGGTGGTTTATAAGGAAATATGTATATAGCTTCTTTTTACTAAAACACTAATCTACACGTCACATTTGGACGACTCTCTCTCTCTCTCTCTCTCTCTCTCTATATATATATATATATATATGTATATATATATATATATATATATATATATATATATATATATATAATGAAGAAAGGGTGTTGATGTTATTCTTGAACTAATTAAAAGATAATAAAGAGCCATCTGCATACATTGTCGATCCGACGGTAATTTTATATATTTTATCTTTACACATATGTATATGAAATTGGAAATGCATTTCGAAAGAACAGTCGGATAAGTATGTAACGATTCTTACGTTCGTTGATAAGCATAGTACATTTTGTAATCAGATATACGATTTCTTTAATAAAACGTTAATATTTAACTTGATAGATGTTAATATTTTGTTGACAGTTTCAAGGGTATAAAATGGCGGATTCAGTTATAATACGGCCGTCGGAGAACGGTTAACAGGCGTCAGAAAGTTTCGCAGTTATATGTATAAAAAATTTACAAATCGGTATTTACACACACACTCATACACAAAAATTTATGATGGTATATATATATATATATATATATATATATATATATATACATGAAACATTCTAAAAAAATTGATTTCGTTAAAAAAATGTCACTCCAATAATAAAATTAACAATTTAAATATAGTAACAATTATAAAATAATACTTTTAATACAACGTTGAAAATAAGATTTTAATTACGAAATAATTTTAAAAAGTATTATTTTAATTTCTTAACATAAAAGAGTTTATTTAATTTGTTTTAACCTGTCTATAAATTGAAATAATGTATGGAAATATATAATTTCGTATAAAACAATTTTGTTAAAATGAAATTGTAATATAAATTTCTATATATCAAATAGTATTTTCTGATTTACCTGAAATATTTTTACAAATAAAGGCAAACTTATAAGAACACACACTTATATATATATATATATATATATATATATATATATATATATATATATATAAGTGCTTTTTTATTAATCAATCAAATATTTTAATTTAATTTACTTTAAACTTAAATTATTATTTTGATAAAAAAAATTGTTTCAATATGAATTATATATATATATACTTAAGCGAAATAAGTAATCTCAATATTATATTCATAAATATGATAGTTTTAACTTTTGTAGCAGATATAAATATTTTATGTTTTTGCATAGCTGTTGATTTCTACTGTTTCTATTTCGTTAGTTTTTTGTTCGAATTTGGTGCCTAATAATAAACAATAATTTCATTAATGATTATTTTTTTATCAATAATATTTTGAAATGCCACTACATATTTTTAAGAAAAATCTTTCAAATATTAGGTACGAATTTTAATTATACTACGTTAGCATTGTCGGTATCCATTTTGTATATTGAAACAATCATAATATATATAATTAAGATGTCGATAAAAAGTCAGTCGGTAGAATTACTTCATTCTTTTCTAATCTAGGATTATTCGTTATTTTTTTTTACTTACTGTTACAAGAATGCTCGTTGATAAGTAAATAATTCCGCGAGGGTCAGTTTCAGTATTTATTAGGTTGTCAAAAAAGTCATGACTACGTTTTTCAAATATCATTTATTTATATAAAGTACAAAGTTTAATCAATAATGTGTTTGCCATTTTGTTCGATGATCTTTTGCCATCTTTCGTTGAGCTTTATAATTCTACGTTCGTGGAGAGACCTGTCTTTATCAGCGAAAAATTGAACAGGGTGTTGTTTTATAGCCTTACTGGAATTGAACGATTTACCATGCAACTAATTTAGCAAAGATCGAAATATCTAAAAGTCTTACAACTCAAGGTTGGGCGAGTACGCTGAGTGCGGCAACACATCCCATACAAGTTCCAATAGTTTTTGACGGGTGACTAAACTTGTATGTGGTCTCGCGTTGTCATGTTGGAACACAACTCTTTTACGATTAACGAGTTCTGAGCGATAGATTCGTTTATACGTGTTTATACACACAGTCAAATCAACTTCTTTGAGTTCATGACGAACCCAAATTTCGAGCTTGCTTATGTATGAATTATCAAAAGCATATAAACAAAGAGATAAACTTTCTAGTGATGTTATTTTTAGTGATGAAACCAAATTTTATCTTTTGGTTTGGAATGGAAACCAAAAAAATTATGATGAAATATGAAATAAAAATTTGAAGAAACAAAACATATTTTCAACAAATAAACAGTGTGGAGAATCGCTGATGATATGGATGCGTTTCTCAGTTGCTGGAGCAATAAAACTACACTTGGTCAATTGTGTTATGAATATCACAAAATATAATAATTTTTTATAAGACAACTTAAAAAGAAGTACAAAAAAAATCAGGGCTTACAGATAAGTTTATGTTTTATCAAAATAACAATCTAAAATAAAAATCGTTACATTTTTATTTGTGATTTTTGCACAACTGTCTTCAGGTTCTACAAACACTCCAACATTCACCTGACTTCAACCGCATAGAATGTTTGTTATCAATTTTGAAAAAAAAATATTCGAAAGTAAGTAATATGATACATCTAAAATCTGCACTCTTAATTAAGTAGTAACATATGATGTCGGTTACAACAAAACATAGTTTAATTTATCCTAAATAGATTCAGGGAAATTATAAGGAACAAAGGCTTAGATAGGTTTTTTAAGGATTTTTGTACATAAATACTCGTATGTACGAATAAGGGTGTTCGAAGTAATTTGAAACCATTTTAAATTAATATTTATATATTTATTAAAAAAATAAAATATCTCTCTCTCCCTTCCATAACTCCTCCCCTCTTTCTATAAATTGAATTATAGCGATTATTGCCTTCCGAGTCTCAGATTCAACGTTCTCTATCATTTCATTGTCTTTATTGGATGTTTTTCTTGACCATAATTCTTTTAACTAATTTATTCTGTGTGTCATTCTATTTTTATTCGTTCGGATAGAATTTAATTTACAATAATTTTGAGCAGTCGACGATATTCTGTTCTTTGTACACAATAAAGCAAATAATTTGATCACTGTGTCCTCTATATAGTCTCATCAAACTCTTATGTTTTATTATGTTTTATTAACTTATGTTTTATTTATCTATTCTTCACGCGATCAAATTAAGATGTTCTAGTAGACCTTATGATAATATTTATTTCCAACACTAAGTCTTTGTCTATTCCGGTTACTTAGAGCTTAAATTTCTAATCCATATGTGATTACACTTGTCATCATTGTTTTATATATTTGTACTTTCACTTGTTTTTTAAAATGCGAGCTCCACCAGATACTATTAAGATCCCCAATAAGTTCTGTCTTTCCTTCTCTGTTTATTTTGAAAACTAGATATTTTCAATCATTTTAGTCTCATATCTCTTGATTTTTTATTTGAAGGTTGGTTTAAGTTATTCCTCAGACAACGGAAATATTTTATTCGTATAAGATTTTTTCATATAAAACTGAAAATTGACAATTTACACGATAATTAGTAGGAAAAATAATTAATAATTTTATTACAATTTGTATATTTTTATATTTCTTCAATAGAAATATACAAATACTATACAAATATTAGTGTCATATACTGTGTATATATACATATATATATATATATATATATATATATATATATATATATATATATATATATATATATATAAGGTGTCGAAATTTGGGATTAGGAAGTAATTTATCAATAAAATATATTTTTTGAAAGAAAAATCATTTTTATTGGTATCAATGTAAAGTAAAACATGAAAAATATGAATGAAATACAATTTTATCCAAATAGCCTCCTCTATTACATCGGCAGATGTCCACTCTTTTATTAAAATTTTGAAGCACGCTTTGTAATAAATGAGGCTGTATTTCAATTATAACTGCACGAATTTCATCCTTTAGTTCTTAAATCATTATTGGTTTGTTGGCATAAACCTTTTCTTTCAAATAACTCAATAAGAAGAAGTCAACGGTGTTAAATCACAAGATCTTGGCAGCCAATTAACATCATCATTACGAGAAATTAAACGTCTATTAAATTTTGTTGCGAGTAAATAATTTACTGTACAAGTTGTATGCCTTGTGGTATGATTTTGTTGAAACCAAATGTCACTGATATCAATATCTTCAAGTTCAGACTACAAAAAAATTGTTATCATGCTTTGGTAATGCACCGAATTAACTGTAACACGAAAACCTTGCTCATTTTCAAAGAAGTATGCATCAATGATGTCTCCAGCCCATAAAACACACCAGACAGTATCTTTCTAAGGATGTGATTGTTGTTCAACAATGATTTTTGGATTTTCACTTCCTCATATGCGACAATTTTGTTTGTTTACATAACCATTTAATTGAAAATGCATTTCATCACTGAAGATGATTTTATTAAAATATTCAGTATTTTCTACTTTTGTTCCTGGTACTAATTAACAAACATACGACACTAATTATGGTTACCTGGCTTCAGTTCATGCGTTAGCTAGACTTTATATGCATGAATATGTAAATATTTTCGTAAAATATTATGCAGAGTACTTCTTGTGATTTTAATTACTGTGAACGTCGACGAATTGATGTTTAAGAATCTTCTTTAATAATTTCACATACAACAGTGATATTTTCAGCTAAACGACCACTACGAGAATATGTTTTTAGTCTATGGTCTTCAACAGTAACAAATTGTTAAAATTTCGCGATTACATTATCTATATAAACTCGTTTATCGTCGTAGGACACCCTATACTTCGACTAATCGAACGTACACAATATTGATAATTGGCGTCTGTTCGCTCGTTTTTTACAGAAACAAAATGTCGCTTTGATAACTCGCACAAGGTCCCCGAGAATTCGTACAAAATTAAACCTAGTCAGGCGTAACCGAATGTAACATGATATGTATATTATATACAGATACGTATACATATATATATATATATATATATATATATATATATCATGGTGTACATGTGTGTATTTATTACATAGATCGAATAGGTTAGAAAATAGAAACTCATTCCGTTATTCACTCGTCAATAGATCGCCAAGTATTGCGGCTGTTATTATTTCTATTATGTTCAGTAAATGTAGAAATTATAAAAAAGTGAAAATGGACAAAAAATTCGTGTTGTTAGAATTAAATCGATGGCATATCCATTCGCATACTCAATGCAATAAATTATATTTATAGGTAACCCGATACGTCGTCCGATCTCCGTCACTCTCTCTGATTGATACGACAATAGCGGTATGTCGTTCATTGGCACGATTGGCCTGTCGTGCGTTCCATTTATACCATTTTCAGGTATTACACTCACTGTTTGAGTAATTCAAACTATTGTGTCAAAATCAAAATGAAAAACTCGATCAAGAAACAACGAACGAAGTTTCTCCGGATTCGAAACATATCTCTTCATACCGTCATTATTCTATTTATTTGAATATCTTACCCTTTTCCAAATTAGATTAAAATGAATATTTACAAACTTTTTTTATTATTATTAGATCACATAAAAAAAATTTTACACGTGAGAAAAAGTATTGACCTTTACGTCGAATATTTTTTTATTTAAAAAAATACTTAATCACTGAATTATTTTAACACAAATAAAATTTAACCCCAACACCACAATAGTTTAAAGTGTTCAATAATCACTTATTGTTCACTTATTATTTATAAAAATATTGGCTGATGCATTTCGATGGCGTCGCTATCATCGTCAGAGCTTTTTTGTTAAAATCTAGACTAATTGTTCGACACTGAATTATTATTAAGTGATTTATGTGTGTACAAGTTTTAATTAAGGGACTAGCCTCACCTCACTGACCTAATAACTCATGGGTATATGAATATGATTGGCTAAGTAAGAGACAAAGCATGGAATGGAAGGAGGTGGGAGAATTGGAAAAAAGGCTTACACTTTTTTGTAAGTGTACGATCATTTTTGTGAAATTGATAATTTAATTTTTGTCAATTTTATTGTTATTATTTGAACAAAATGTTTTATTTTTGTACTAAAATTATTCTTAAGTTAAGTAGTATTCAATAAATTTATAATTTTATTGACCAGAGTTTTTTTTCATATAAAAACATTAAAATATGGCGATATACGATTACATTTTGTGAACAACTGTATGTATATATATATATATATATATATATATATATATATATATATATATATATATATACAGTTAATCACATACATCATATATTTGATAAGCTTATATTTGTATATATTTTCGTAATTATATTGCTTAAAAATTAATGGTTAAAAATAAATAAAAATATTGCAGACATTATAGTTAAATAATCATTATAAGAATAAAAAAAATACAATTAGATATTTACAAATATAACTCTTGCGTAGAAAGTACTTGTGTACATTTATGAATATAAAAATGTAACACAACAATAAATGTAACCACACCGAAAACGCCTTTAGGCAAACACATTTTCGACATACAAACACTAAAACATTTCAAGTGCACCTTCTTAAAATAAAATATTTGTACACTAAATATTATCGTATACCTCTGTGCTTAGACTCGAACGAGTCCTTTGAGTGTTTATTTAAACATTCGTTAAAAATAACTAACAATGTCTTCTTTTAGATTCATGATTGACTTGTGTCGGCCAGCTCGAAAACGTGAGAATGATTAGAAGTTACATATATATATATATATATATATATATATATATATATATATATATATATATATATATATATATATATATATATATATATATATATATATATATATATATATATATATATATATAAATACACACACGTATATTCGCAAAAAAATACTGTTTCGTAAAGAAACTATTCGATTTGAAAAAGTATACTACATGTAAAGATGTTGTCATTTTTATTGATATGTAGGTATGTGTGTTACACAAACGTGTGTATATATATTTATATATATATATATATATATATATATATATATATATATATTATTGCCGTGTATACATAAATTGAATTCAATTCTAAAATGAAAAATAATATATAAAAAGCATTAGTTCACAGCTCGTGCACGCACACAACTCAAGTTACAAATTTATCGTAGTGTAAAATGAACTGTATACGTTATATATATTATTTTATTTTATTATATCGAATCAAGTAAGGATTATATCGAATCGAAAATATGACAATAAAAAAGAAATTAACGATATGAACTATACACACTGGTCCAAATAAGGCAATAGAAACATCCGAGAGATCCCCCGAATGTATATGTTTTTCGTAACCATGATCTGCATTTGTATTGAAATACAATTGACGTAGACATATATATTGCATTTGTAGATACATTTATCCTTCAATTCGAAGAAAATAAAATAAACGAAAAAGATAGAGAGAGAAACAATGAGAAAGGAGACGTTGTTTACGGCCACTGAAAGTGCTTGTCACTTTGTTATACTTTTTATTGCTAACGGTTTTTCATTTGACTTGAACATATCTTTATTATTTATATTTGAATATTTACACATTTTCATTTTTAATATGATATATATATATATATATATATATATATATATATGTTTATAAATATGTAAATGCGCAGAAAAGTTATTAATAAAATATCAATAATAACAGAACCATATTCTAACGTATTCATTTCAGTAAAGGTGTTAGTTTTTTTAGTATATTTCACAGAAAGAAATATAAAAAATAACTGACAACGCTTATGTACAGTTGTTAAAATAATTATTTACTCTGTTTTAATAAAATAAAACTTTATTAATATCAATTTTTTATAAAAAAAATGCAAATATGTAAAAGTTTTACAAGTATTGGTAGTATTGACATAAGTACTGTCCCAAATATAAAAGTTTCTGTACAATGAAACTACTACATTTTTTTTTTAATATCTTACTAACAATACATTAAAAAATATAAGAACTATTCAAAATATCCTTATTTAGATTTCTTCTTCAAAGGATCTGGCCACCCATCTATACTATTTCTAAAGATATAAAAGTTGCTGACTTCATCAAATCTTTTTTTAAAGCTTCAGTATTTTGATATGATTTAGACCAATTTTTTCCAAAATATTCTATAAGCAGTAGTCTACGGGATTGATATATAGGTTTTATTAATGTCAATCTTCAGTAGTGATGAACTATAGTAAATTAGCCTTTAGCTAACACTGTGTCATTTTCGCCCTAAGTTTTGCTGGAAAATCTAATGCTTTCCTTCAAACACGATATTACTTTGAGGTTTCTCTGAAAGTTATTTGCCTTGATCATGACGTCTCATTCGCAAATATGCCGTTATGTAACGCCATTAAACGTCACTTCTTATTAAATTATCATTGGTGCTGGGTAATTTTCATCTTTCCATCTTTGGAATGTTTTCAGCAGCTTTACAAGAACTTTAAGAGTACTCTTCGTTATTTTGGCAGTTGAATTTTTCTTCTACAGTAAAGATTTTTTTATCTATAAAAGGATTTGTTTGTAGTTGTCGCATTTGTAGCGTACTGCTTCAACAAACTTTTTTGTAGCTATAATATGACGCAGAGCAGTTAAAAGATCCGTACTGACTTCTACAGTTGGCTCCGAGCATGATGACTTCTTTAATAATATGGAATATTGTTCTAGACCGAACTTCCATCGTCAGTGCTATGATTTTTTGATTACGGAAAAGATTTTTGCAAATTCTCTCTGTTATTTTTTTAATAGTTGTTGGCGTTTTGTTAAGTGTAACCGATCATTTTTTGGTTTATTGTCGATAGAAAACATCTATTTGTTTCGATTAATAGAGAAATAAATATTTTTTTTGCAATTCTAAAAGTTTTAAAGGGATTGAAAATCTGTTGACGAGTTGTTGCTCGTGTATAATGCTGTTACAACTACGTTGTTTTCTTTAATACTCAATTCCATATTAACAATTCGATGTACGGTACTAGACTGATTTGTTTATTATAATCTAATTTAATAAAGATTATCTTAAATAAAAATTAATGTGTCACTTAAAAATATTGCTAGAGGTCTTTTTTATAGGGACAGAATTGAATGGCATGACTACGTATAATCTTTATGAAATATAATTTTTACATAATATTATAAATATAAAATATCAGTCTCAATTTTATTTTATTGTGTTTCTTAAAACGATTTAAATTAAATTTAACAAGAATTTCAGTGTTTTCTAATTTTCTTTTTCAGTTTTGTACAAGGATTATTAACTGAGTTATGATTAAAAAAGTACAAATTATGGTACACAAATGATATTTTCAATCTTTCAGTACTATAGACTATTTTAGAGAATTACAAGGCAAATAATATATCTACCATCGACTCAATAAACAACTGTATATTTTATTTACCCTAGATATTTCTATATATAATACTTTTGTAAATGATGTTTTTTTTGGGTTTGATAAAACGTTCGACAGGGATAATTGTCAAGTCAGCTATTAATTTGTGCGCAACAAATAATATTTGGATTCAGTATACTTTGACAAATTATTGTGGAACGTTTTACATTTAAGAAACGTTTTCAAATTGTGGAAATTTATTTCAAAAATCAATGTTCTGTTCGCCAAAGTTATAAAGCATTTCGTGAATTTTATAGTACAAATAATCGGCCATCGAAGCAAGCTATTCACAAAACCATCAATAGATTTTGCACAACTTATTCGTTACGTGATGCAATATACCAAACGTGCGTACTGAAGAAAATATTGGTGCTGTTAACGATAGTGTGAGTGAAGACCCGACTTTGTCGATTCGTCGTCGTTCGCAGAAACTTAGGCTTTATCTATCCACTACGTGAAAAATTTTGCGTAAATATCTTAGTCTATACCCTCACAAGATCCAACTGATTCAAGAAATGAAGCCACGTGACCATTGTTTATGTCGAATGTTTGGTGAACGGGCTCACTATTAACTACAAACTGACTCTCTGTTCTACTGAAAAATTTTGTTCAGTGATGAGGTTTATTTTTGGCTTAACGGGTGCGTTAATAAGCAAAATTGCCGCATTTGGAGTGAGACCAATCCTGAAGTGATTTACGAGAGTCCGTTACATCTAGAAAAATGCACCGTATTGTACGGATTGCACGCTGGTGGCATCATCGAATCTTATTTCTTTCGAAATGAAGCCGGAGAATGCGTTACCATCAATGGCGTACGTTACAGAACGATGATAATTAATTATTTGTTTCCAAATTTGCATGACATTGATATAGAAATAACATTGAATTTGCATGACATTGATATTGTGGTTTCAGCAAGATGGTGCCATGTGCCATACTTCGACTGAAACAATCAAGTCATTGAAACAAAAATCCGCTGATAACGTTATATGCAGAAATGGACCAGTGAATTATTTAGTCTCCACGATCGTGCGATTTGATGCCTTTGAATTATTTTCTTTGGGGATATGTGAAGTTTCTGGTTTATGCTGATAAACCAGCAACGATTGAGGCATTAGAAGCCAACATAACTTGCGTTATTGCGGATATAAGGCCTCAATTGCTTGAAAAAGTGACCCGAAATTAGACTAAGAGAATGCGTTATGTTAAGGTAGCTGCACATATTCCTTAAATCATTTTTAGATATTAATGCCATAAAATTATATTTCGAATAATACCAAATAAATGGTCAATTAGTATGTGTTTTAATTTAAACTTCTATCACACTTAAAAAACACCCATACTATTACTGATTAGTTACTAAGTTAAACTCTTGCAAATAAATTGCAGAGATTTAAACTTATTTTTCATTTATATTTGTTTTCCATCTAAACTAAATTATTACATTCTATTTTCTTCGCTGAAAATGATTAGACCATAGAGTCTTTACAATGACTAAAATTTGGAAAATTCAATTCATTCATTTATATTAACTATAATATAATATAACTATAATATATTAAACTATAACATACGACGGTAGTCCCATAAGTACCCGGCCTGACCTAGAGATGGCGGTAGTTGTTTGAAAAATATCACTGTATTAGAAAGTACACAATCTATAAAGCATATGTTTCAAGTTTGAGGACGCCACGTTGTTTAGTATTTGTTTGGCAGCCATCAATAGTGAACGTTTTCAGTGAATTTGTGAAAATGGAGAAGATTGGTCATCGTTACGTGATACAATACTTTTATTTCAAAGGCCTCAGCCCAACCAATATAAAAGCTGAACTGGATTCTACTCTGGATGAGTCTGCTCCTTCGTTTACAACAGTGAAATATTGGGTAGCAGAGTTTAAACGAGGCCTTACGAGCTGCCAAGACGAGCATCGCAGTGGTCGACCAAATGAGGTGACGACTCCAGAAATGGTGAAGAAAATCCACAAAGCGGTACTGGATGATCGTCGACTGAAAGTGCGCGAGCTAGCAGACATACTAGGCATTTCAAAAAGTGCGGTACATCGCATATTATCTGAAAATTTGGACATGAGAAAGCTGTGTGCAAGATGGGTGCCGCGTTTGCTCACACTCGAGCAAAAACAGTGTCGTGAAGATGTTTCAATTGAGTGTTTAGCGAAGTTTCACAGCAACAAAGTAGAATTTTTGCGCCGTTTCATAACCATGGATGAAACATGGGTCCATCACTTAACACCCGAGACAAAAGAACAATCAAAACAATGGACTGAAAAGGGAGAACCGGCTCCAAAGAAGGCGAAGACTGTTTCATAATTGCGTCGGTTTTTTGAGATGCGCGTGGGATAATTTTCATTGAATATCTTGAAAAAGGAAAAACTATCAACGGCGAGTATTATGCGAACTTATTGCAACGTTCGAGCGAAGAAATCAAGCAAAAACGGCCGCATTTGGCTAAGAAGAAAGTGTTGTTTCATCAAGACAATGCACCAGCTCTCAAATTCGTTATTGCAATGGCCAAAATTAATGAATTAAAGTTTGAATTCCTACCTCATGCACCCTATTCGCCAGATTTAGCCACCTCGGATTATTTTCTGTTCCCAAACTTGAAAAAATGGCTCAGTGGTCAAAGATTTCCCAACGATGAAGAAGTGATGTCGGCAGTTAATGGGTATTTTGAGGAGCAAGACAGTTCTTATTATAAAAAGGGTATCGAACTTATTGAACATCGCTGGGAAAAGTGTGTAGAGCTGAAAGGAGATTATGTTGAAAAATAAATATATTTTTTCCAAAATTTTTATGTTTTCTTTGTTGGATCGGATACTTCTGGGACCACCCTCGTATATATATATATATATATATATATATATATATATATATATATATATATATATATATATATATATATATATATATATATATATATATATATATATATATATATATATATATATATATATATATATATATATATATATATATATATATATATATATATATATATATATATATATATATATATATATATATATAGTTATCATTATTATCATCATCATTAATCTCTTTTTAACACTACTGAATGAAGGTTTATCCTAATACTTTTTAGGCTCCTCTGCTTTTATGTTTCTACTCTGGTCACTGGCAGATCAGGAACAGTAGGGCCTTCGGAAAATAAGGACGGTAGTATTTTGTATTAGAAGATTTGGAATCGTGACTCACTCAACATCCCAATAATCGGTCGTAGAGCATTTCTTCACTTTCTACGGGAATTTATTTGAGTTTTCTCTTATTGGTGAAACTTTACCAATATTAATAGAAACTGCAATAATTATATTGGAGTAACTTTTCTTAGAATTCTTTTTACATCTTTTTGTCATTTTGTGATAATGAAGTAGGAATTTATATATATATATATATATATATACGAGTCGTTTGATAAGTGTGGTAAAAAGTAAGGAAAACTAAATTAGAAAATTTAATTTAATTAATTAAATTAAACAATAAATAATTTTACCATATTTATCAAACGACCCTCGTATGTATGTATATATTAGGAATTATAAGTTTAATTACTGTTTTATATGTTGTTACAAAGAAACAAATTCGTAAATAAGAATTTTTTCCAATTAGAATTGTGTATTAGAGACATAAGTATGCTATTTAAGTGTGTGAAATATATACATTGTACACATAAGTATGCAACATTGAATGCAATGCGTAGAGGTGGGTCACAGCATTCACTTATAGAGGACATAGAAGAACTGAACTAGGAGACATGTACACGCAGTATCAAATTTCACTAAGACCACATTTTAGTGCAGAAACACTTTTATTGTTATTGTTGACGTAGTCGTTATTGTCACCATCGTGGACGTATATCACATCACGATGACCATCGTTGCGGTCTAACGGAGCGCATTTTGTCGTATAGGATTGCAGCAAAGTAGCAATGGCATCCGATGGAAAGGTTTCGCGTTCGTGCGCAGCGACCTCCCGCCGACCGTTGTGGTTCGTGGACAACCGCAGTCTTTGCACGATCATCGGTTTCGATGCACGCACATGCATAAACACACTCACAACCTACATAAGTATGAACATATATATATATATATATATATATATATATATATATATATATATATATATATATATATATATATATATATGTATGACAGTTAAAATAAAGATAATCTACGCTTAAGAAGACAAAATATGACAGATACTAAGAATGTGTACTCGTAATTAAAACATATGCTTATTCATATATATATATATATATATATATATATATATATATATATATATATATATATATATATATATATAACAAACTAAACAAATGACGAACTTTTTGTTCTAAAACTACGTTTTATTTTAGATTTTTATTGCAATTATAATTACAAAAAGTATGAAACGTTAATGTATTTTTGATCTTAATGTTGTACTATTGGCAATTAATTAGAAAAAAACAGCGTACACTATAAACAAGATAAATTAATACATAAAGTAGTAAATGTCAATATAATTATATAATATATAGTCTTATTAGTTTATTTAATTAATTTAATATTTAAGAAAAACAATTTGTATTCAATAACTTGTTTTTCACAGCCACAAGAACGAGACGTATTTTTAAGTGAATATAACACAATGGATCATAATAAGGTAGTAATGTAAGTCATAGGATAATAATTTATAGATTATGAAAAAGCTTTTCACCCAGTCAATATGTCAGCGATACTAAAAAATTAAATAATCAAGGAATTCAAAAGGCATATATTAAGCGTTCGAATATATAAGTATATATCATCACACACACACATCATCAACCCCATATCAATCCACTACTGGACGAGAGCCTCAATGAATGCTACCATTCACTGGTATTTGGTCATATTCACCACACTGACCAGGCGGATTGGTGAAGATTTTTTTATTCGGGGTTTACTCCCTTCTCGACAGTTATTTTTTACAAGATGATGTTGTCGGCCTTCATGCTCAACACTCGAAAATGAGGGACTCTCCGACTGGGACTCGAACGCAATCTCCCGCATGACATATATATATATATATATATATATATATATATATATATATATATATATATATGTATGTTTGTATAAAGCTATATCCTTTATATATGCACATGAAAAAATAGGAACATTTCAAATAATAGGAAAGAGACAATATGATGCGATATCATTAACACTATTTACATCTGCGTTAAAAAAAATATTTAAGAGATTAAACTGCGAATCAGAAAGAATAAAAAAAACGGTGAAATGTTTAGTCACCTAAGAATCACTTATAACATTATTATTTTGTAGATATGCCCAGATGAACTCGAAAATATAATTGAAGAATTACAAAAAACAAGTTAAAAAATTGATTTTATGACGAACCTCAGCAGTACGAAAAGAATATTCAATAAATTTTCAGATCCAAAAAAATAAATAAAAGAAAGAGAAATAGAAGTTGAAAACTATATATAATATATTTGGGACAGTTCATTAACATTAAAGGAACAATTATGAATGAAGTGAACGAGAGAGAAAAAATGGAATGATGTCAGTTGGAAGAAATTCATATATTGTATTATGAAGTCGGATATTTCTCTATGTTAAAAAAGAAAAGTTTTCTATCAGTGCATCCTACCTGTTCTCACCTATGATAGTGAAATATGGGTCATGAATGCCAGAGTAATTCAGCAGTTCCTAAAAACAAAAACAAAAAACATGAAAAGGTGTATTATGGAAATGACATAAAAAAATAGAAGAGAAATAAACGGATCAGAAAGAAAATAAAAGTTACGGAAGTTATAGCAAAAGTAAAATGTTTGAAATGGAACTTGGGTGGTCATATATAAAGAAATGGGGATCACTGATGGATAAAGAAAGTTACTAATTAGAATATTACATATATATATATATATATATATATATATATATATATATATATATATGTATGTATATATAAAAGACCAGGAGAAGACCCATGGATAGATGGGACAGAGATATAATCAAATTCGTCGAAATGAATTGGAAGAGGCAGGCTGATCGATTAGTGGAAAATATTGAGAGAGGCTTTCATCCAGGAGTGAATTTAAAGAGACTGATGATATATATATATATATATATATATATATATATACATACATTAATTATGGAAACTAACGGAACTTTCTCATGTAAATTGTGCACGCTTGTGGAATGTCATGTTGCATTTTTTTTTAAGTTGGTACATTTTGTTGGGATATGGCAACGCGAAACCACACACAAGTTTGGTCATCAAAAACTATTGGAGCTTGGATGGGATGTGTTGCCGTAACCAGCGCATTCCCCCAACCTTTCGTCGTCAGATTTTCACATGTTTCAATCTTTTCAAAACTCATTGCGTGGTAAATCGTTCAATTACAAAGAGACTATAAAACAGTACCTTGTCCAGTTTTTCGCTGATAAAGACAGGTCTTTCTACGAACGTGGAATTATGAAGCTCACCGAAAGATGCCAAAAGGTCATCGAACAAAATGGCAAATATATTATTAATTGAATTTTGTATTTTATATAAATAAATGACATTTGAAATACATAGTTAAAATGAATCATGACTTTTCTGACAACCAATATATATATATATATGTTTATGTATATATATATATATACATATATATGTATATATATGTATATATATATATATATATATATGTATATATATGTATATATATGTATATATATATATATATATATATATATGTGTGTGTGTGTGTGTGTGTGTACGTGTGTGTGTGGTAGCTCAAATGAAAGTGAAGGATAGTAAAAAATAATAATCAGTAGTAAGCAAGTAAATGTGTGTATTAACCTTTCAGTTTCATTTGTGCCAACATATATATATATATATATATATATATATATATATATATATATATATATATATATATATATATATATATATAGGTTTATAATTTATATTATATAGTAATAATCATTACTCTTGTCAAATGTGATAAAGGAAATCAAAGAAATATTCTGTATTTGTTTAATATCTTTTGAATATTTTATTATTTGCTACTATTATACATATTTCGTACTTTTAATAAACATATGTTTGTTTGAATATATAACAATATTTAAGAAAAAATATTTAACTGTTCATAGTTTTATTCAGTAGATTACAAATTTATATATATATATATACACCTGGATTTGTTTTTATGCGGTAGATACGTTCCGCAGAAAACCGCATTAAAAAAAATCGCACAAAAAAGACTTAACTTACATTGAAAAATTAGGGATACGTTCCATAATTTTCGAAAACCGCATAAAACCAAAGCTACAAAGTGAAATTACTCTGAAATTCGCATAAAAAAATCAGGAAATAAAGAATACTTAAAAAAATTCAAATATCCAGAAAAGTGATACAAAACAAAGCTTTTTTACTTTATTTTTTAATGATCTATTTAATTTTATTCAAAGCAATATATACATATGTGTAATTTATTTTAGAATTTTTCATACATATTTTAATCATCATCGCAATAATAGCTGCACTGTTTAGAATAAAAAAAATAAAATAAAAAAAAACTAAATAGCTGCACTGTTTTCAAGACGTAGGTCAAGCCTTTTTCCAACAGGCATTTAAAGTGTGTGGTTTTATTTGAGTAATAGCAAAAACAACATGATTTATAAAGTCAAAGATAGAATTTTTTTTCCAAACGTCAGTTACTGTTATTGACACATTTTCTAGTTTATCCAATATAAATTGAAAAGTGCGTTTAACATAATATTGTTAAAAGTTGCAATTATACCTTGATCTAATAGCTGAATAATGCTTGTTGTATTGGGTGGAAAAAACATCATGTTTACATTTGGATGTTTTAAACATGGATGACCTTGTGCGTTGTCAACAAAAAAATTGGCAGCTTCTTCAGCTGCTGATGCAATCACGCCCATAATCTTCACCTTATGCAGTGCATTCCTTTTTAAATACCCGGTTAACGACCCTTTGCTAGCCGAAAATTCCTTATCAGTTTGAGAAGCGGAAGTACATGGGTCTGATTTCTTCATTTGTTCACAAAACTGAAGAATTTTTCGTTGAATTAAATAACCGCTTAAAGAAATTCTTAAAAAAAATCATATAAAAAGATACTAAGAAGAAATATGAATCGCATAACTTCAAAATCGCATTAAAATAATCCGCACAAAAACAGACCCAGCTGTATATATATGTATATATATATATATATATATATATATATATATGTGTGTGTGTGTGTGTGTGTATATATATATATATATATATATATATATATATATGTATATATGAAAGTAACAATTTTCGATTGTTCAAAAGAAAAGGAATCTTTCATCCATCATTCGAATTAAAACAACGTCGAATAACAGAGAGGAGAGGGCGTGAGCGATGAAAAGTAAGAATACGTCTGGACGACGGACGACGTCGATCGTTATAAAGCATCGCAAGATCAAATTACATCGCTGCAAAAATCAATTAGAGTTTTACATTGTGAATAGAAGGATATATAAATTGGATTTGTCTCATTGAGAAGACGTGGTCGTACTCGAATTAGGGTTGAAGATATGGTAGTTATGTTCTTCCATCGACAATCATAGTATGATGTAAATTATTATATATACGAGGGTCGTTTGATAAGTATGGTAAATTTATTTATTGTTTAATTTAATTAATTTATTAATTCAGTTAAATTTTTCAATTTAGTTTTTCTCACTTTTTTACCATACTTATGAAACGACCCCCATATATATATATATATATATATATATATATATATATATATATATATATATATATATATATATATATATATATATGTTAACTTGCAAAGATGTAGGCATAGTGGTGTAATATAAACAATATTTAAAGTGTATTTTCCTTTAAATAAATTAAAAATATTCATTTTCAGTTATACAAAAAATATCTTTATTATCAGTACTCTGTAATAGGCAAAAAAAGAATATAATACATATCAGTATAGAACTCAAATTCGAATAAATATTTTTTAAAAACAAATTTTAATACAAAAGTTAGGTGCAATCAAAAAAAAAATAATTAAAAATATACTTTAATATTTTATGTTGCCACATTTTTCCGTGTAACTTCCATTAATTCGCTTTTCATCGGATGGATGAGTTTTTGCATGTATGCCAGTTCTATATTATTCCATTCTTATAGTAGTAATGTTTCTAATTTATATTTGTTCATTATATGACGTTTTAAGATCCTATTTTATAATTCCGATTAAAAATATTCAATTGGATTTAAGAGATTGTGGTGGGTCTTGTATGTGTGTTGTGTGTTATATAAAAATAATTTACATACTATACAAAACATATATTTAGAGTTCTCAATTTTTCTTTACGTTTTTTAAATTCCTTTTGTATATATTTAGATAAACGTTTTTGTTCATTGAAAAATCGGTAAAGATAAATTCTCCAATCTTTACAAACCATAACCTCTTGACTCCCATGTTTTATTGTACTTTATATGTTTATATTTTCATATTCTGAGTTAAATCCTATCTATACACTAATTCTTCTAGTGGATAAAAAAATATTAAATTTATTTTCGTTGAGAACACATTGTTCCGGAAGTCATTGTTTTTTTGTTAAAGATTCAATATAAAATTTTCAATGTAACTTTTTATTCCTTCTTGTAATAAGAATTTTTCATCTCGAAATTCTTGAATGAAACCCAAATCGTTTTACATCTTGTCGAACGGAATCTTCATGAACTTGAATTCCAAATTATTTATTCAACATTGTTTTTAATTCAGGTGTGAAAATTTTGAGATTTTTTAACTCACGTTCTATTTTTTCAAATCTTTTCAGCCAGTTTTCGGATACGACCAATACGAGGTTTATTATGTACATTATGTTTATTATTTTTATATTTTTTCATAACAGTTTTTATAACAAAACGATTTCTTTTCATCATCTTTCTAATTCCTTCATATGACTTTTTTAAAAAATTGAAATTATTTTTTTCTATTTAATTGTCGTTTCTTTATTTTTCGTGATATTTTGTACTATTTAATCTAAATGATTAATTTCTACTATTCGTCAAATTGTAAAATAGCTTTGAATAATTTAGAAGAGTTCTCAACACAACATAAATCGATAATTCTTCTAACTATCAATCACATTAACAAACTGTACTGATTTTTTATAAGTCTCTACATATTTAAACAGTTCATAAAGTTTCTATTTAAATACAAAAAACTCTGGTAGTCTGGAATATAACCCTTCGTTTTGTTTAAAATGCGAGTCTCTCGTAACGTGATTTACTTTACGCAGAATTTTTGTGGAACGTAATCTCCTACGTCACACGAGGTTTACATATAGTATGAAACATGTTTTCCTCGAATTACGTCAATAAAATGTTATTTATTCTAATTTTTCGATTCAACAGACGAGATTTTCAATATCTTTTTTTTAAATTTCATTATACGTACACTGTTTCTCCGTCGTATTCAAAGTTAAGAAATTTTCATGTGATTCTCAATTCGATCTTCTTTTTGAATAATCCAATACCAAGGATTTGTGTATATTTATCTATTCCCGGTGAACGCAACCTCCGTAGAGAAGATGAACGTGAACGAGAAGAAAGAATACGCGACTTCAGTGTGCGAATAATTTACGTAGTACTAACAACAAGGGGTTGCTTTAATCAAATCCAATTCGGGCGATGCAATTTGAGCGGTTCATCGCCATAACAACCTGCGCTCAACGTCCCCGCGTCGTGGCATGTTTTAAGCAGGAGATTGTTGGTTGTTAACAAGTCCCTTGCGAACTTATTATAACACTTCTTCGTCGTCTACAGTGCCGCCGCCATCACTGCTACTGTTACTCGAACATTGAACCATCCCTGACCGAACTAAAATTAGGGTGAAAGTTATACGTACGAATAAACGACACAAATGCGATTGTTTATTACCAAGATACACATCTATACACTACTATATAATTGATCGATATAGTTAATATATATATGAATTAGATAAAGCAGGTCAAAAATTAATCTTATAATGAACTTCAGCAAGACCAAAGTAATGCTCAATGAATTTATAGATTAATGAAAAATGAATTATGATTAATGAATGATTAATTTATTAATTAATGCTCAATGAATTTATAGATTAATTCTTCTTTAATTTATTTATAGATTAAAGAAGAATTGAACTAAGAGCAAGGGAAATAGAAGTTGAAAACTGTTAATATCTGGAACAAGTCATTAGAACTGATAGATGAAGTAAACAGGGGAATAAAAATAGAATTGTTAATTCAAAAAAAAATCTAGTATTATGAAGTTGAATATTCTGTTACGTTAAAAAAGAAATGTTTTGAATAATACATCCTACTTGTTCTTAATTATGCCAGTGAAACATGGATTTTACATGCTAGAATAATTTAACGGCTTTACACGATATAGAGAAGTATGTAAAATGCATGTTAGAAATAATACATAAAGTTCAAAGGAAAACCGAGTAGATAAGAAAGAAAGAAAAAGTTATGGAAGTTATAACAGAAGTGAGAAATCATATATTTAGTAAAAAAAGACCACTGATGAACAAGATAAATCGATAATTGTAAACCTAGATATAAGAAAAGGTTCAGTAAAAGTTCTATGGATAGATGGGATAGAGACAAAAAAATCATCGACTGAAAAGGAAAGGTATTCGAATTGTTGAAGCAGAAAGTTTTGAGAAGTCTTCATTTAAAAATGAATAGAAAGAGATTATTATTGTTGATAATTATATATATATATATACATATATATATATATATATATATATATATATATATATATATAAATAATGTTTTTTTTTAAGTTTGAGATTTAGTATACATTGGCAAATTATATTGAAACGTTTCACACTTGAGCAATGTTTCCAAATTGAGGAAATTTATTTCAAAAATTAGTGTTCTGTTCACTAAATTTATAGAGCACTTCGTGAATTTTATGATGCAAATAATCGGTTATAGAAGCAAGCTATTCGTAGAACCATTGACAAATTTTGCACAACTTATTCGTTACGTACTGCAACAATACCAACAATGCGTAGAAACATACGTACTGAAGAAAATATTGCTGCTGTTAACGATAGTGTGAGTGAATACCCGACTTTGTCGATTCGTCGTCATTCGAAGAAAATTAGGCTTTATCTGTCCACTATGTGGAAAATATTGCGTAAAGATCTTGGTCTATACCCTTACAAGATCCAACTGGTTCAAGAAATGGAGCTACATGACCATTGTTTGCATCAAATGTTCGGTGAATAGGCTCTCAATCAATAACAAACTAACCCTCTGTTCTACTACAAAATTTTGTTCAGTGATAAAACTCATTTTTTGCTTAATGGTGCGTTAATAACCAAAATTGCCGTATTTAGAGTGAAATCAATTCTGAAAAAATTCACGAGAGCTTGTTACATCCAAAAAATGCACCGTATGTTGCAAATTACACACTGGTAGCATCATCGGACCTTATTACTTTCGAAATAAAGTCGGAGAGCGCGTTACCGTCAATGGTGTACGTTACAGAACGATGATCAATGATTGTTTGTTTCCAAATTCACATGACATCGATCTGGAAGAGATGTGATTTCAGTAGGATGGTGCCATGTGCCATACTTAGATCGAAACAATCGAATTATTGAAACAAAAATTCGGTGATAACTTTATCTCCAAAAATAGACCAGTGAATTAGTCTCCACGATCGTGTGATTTGATGCCTTTGAATTATTTTCATTGGGGATATGTGAAGTTTCTGGTTTATGCTGATAAACCAGCAACGATTGAGGCATTAGAAACCAACATAACTTGCGTTATTGTAGACATAAGGCCCCAATTGCTTGAAAATGTGACTTGAAATTGGACTAAGAGTATGCGGTATGTCAACGATAGTCGTAGTGCACATATGCTTGGAATAATTTTTAAATATTAATGCCATAAAAAGATTTTTAGAATACCAAATAAATGGTCATCCGGTCAATTAGTATGTATTTTATTTCAATTTAAAGTTCTATCACGCTTAAGAAAACACTCATATATATATATATATATATATATATATATATATATATATATATATATATATATGTATATATATATATATATATATATATATATATATATATATATATATATATATATATATATATGTATGTATGTAAATATATAGTCATGAGAAAGTATTAGGCACTTCCAATTTTTAATATTTTTTGAAATACATTAAAATTTATAAAAATAAAAGATATCTATTTTTATTTTATCTTTCTTTTATTAATAACTCTTTTTTAAACTTAGTATATTATACATCCCTCTCTTGTTTTTATTACTGCCCTTACTCACTTTGGCATATCATTCACCAATTTAAAAAAAATCATAAACACTTCTCCATTAATATTTTCTCATTTTTCGTGGAGTAATGGTAAATTTATTTATTGTTTAATTTAATTAATTAATTTAATTACATTTTTCAATTTAGTTTTCTTACTTTTTTACCATACTTATCAAACGACTCTCGTATATATATATATATATATATATATATATATATATATTTATATGCATATATAAACCAATTAAATGTTTCACATTCTCTGTCGATTTAATTAGACGAAAAAATGATAGGTATGTCTGAGTATAAAAGAAAATCCACCAGGTAAATAATTGAACCGAACGTGTTGATTCTGTGACGTGCGTGGTAGTCATCATGTCACGTGCTAAGCCGCATGCATTAATAAAGACACGTGCCGAAGCGACGTTTTCGCGGGGAACTTAATCCGCTGATGGATGCAGCCACGGAAACAATATGGCAACACCCCACCTGCCCCTTATTACGAATACAAACGAATTGATTGTTGGAGATTTATATGTAGTTTGATACACAACAGCTCGAATTTTACCTTCTATCTAGAAGATGATCAAAATTCATAACATGTTTTATATGCATCCGTATATATATATATATATATATATATATATATGTATATATATATGTATATATATATATTAGGTTGGCAAATATCTCCCTTCCGCCTTCTGGTCTTTTGAATTTCGCAGCTATGTACAAAAAAAAAAAAGCGGAAGGGAGATACTTGCCAACCTAATATTAGGTTGCCACCTGAGCCTTTACGTTTTTTGCAATAGATGACGCTAGTCTATTTTTTAGAGTAGAAACGCCATTCGTAACCATATAATTGTTATGTGGTTTGACAGCTGATACTCCTGCCTGTATTCAGATAAAAAAATTAAGCAATTTGGTTGTATTTTATAGATTTTATAGAAATTCGAAGATGGAAGATCAAACTAGGCATTTTTACCATATTTTATTGTTTTATTTCCATAAAGGGAAAAGAACGCACAGTAAGCTTGTGATCAGTTATGTAAAGTTTACAGTGACCATACCTTACAAGAACGTAAGTGCCAACGAGTCGCAAAATTCTGTGTTGATGATTTTGATATTAACGGCTCTCCTCGCTCAAGAAGGTCAATCGAAGTTGATGACGACACAATAAAGACATTGATCGAGTTAAACCCGCATTATACGACACATGAGATTGCAGAAACATTAAGTATTCATCATTCCAATGTTCATGAACATTTGAAGAAGCTGAGATACATAAGTAAGCTCAACATTTAGATTTCTCATGAACTCGAAAAAGGTCATTTGATTGCACGTATAAATATCTGCGATATGCTCATTAAACGTAAAGAAAGCGATCCATTTTTGAAGTGTATGATAACTGGTGACGAATAATGGATCATATACGACAACGTAGATCGCAAACGGTCTTGGTCCAGACCCGACGAGTTAGCGCAAGCAACATCGAAAGCAGGTATTCATCAAAAGAAAATTATGCCCTCAGTTCAGCGGAATTATAAGAGTGTCGTGTATTTTGAGCTCTTACCAACGAATGAAACACTCAATCCTGATGTGTACTATCGCCAATTAGACAAGTTGAACGAATCCATCATCCAGAAGCATCCAGAACTCGTTAAACGCAAAAGAATTATGTTCTTACATGACAACGCAAGACCACACACAAGTTTAGTTAAAAAAAAGTTTTATTTTATCGTCGATTACAATTGAATATGATTCGTTTTCTACAATGAATTTTTCGTGTTTAATAACTTAGATAGGACGTTTAATTCAGTGTGCACCAACACAAGAATCATATTTTATAGTATGTAGTTTAAAAGTGTTTGCAATTTTCGGACTATCGGAGCTTGGATGGATGAGTTTCCGCACTCAGCGTTCTCACCCGACCTTGCACCATTAGACTTCCACATCTTTCAGTTTTTGCAAAACTCATTGCCTGATAAATCGTTCAATTCCGATGAGATTATAAAACAGCTTCTTGTCCAGTATTTCGTCGATAAAGACAGGTCTTTCTATGAACATGAAATTATGAAGCTCACCGAAAGATACCAAAGTTCACCAAACAAAATAACGAATAAATTATTGATTAAACTTTACACTTTATATAAATAAATGACGTTTGAAAAACATAATCAAAAGACGTCATGACTTTTGTGACAACCTAATATAGTATATATTTGTGCATATATGTACAAAAATATATTAAATTATTACAGGTTTTAATATTTCTTTTCAAGTATTAAAACGTGCAGTGCACGGGGCACGAATAGTTCTGCTCGCCACTGTACATTAATAACAAATGGGTAATTTATATATATTATTTTTTATTCCAAGACTTATGAAAACTTAATTTTATATAGTAACTATATTTGTGTTTTTAAGTTTTTATACTATTTCTTTTTATAAGAATGGTAATGTAAAAATATTTATTTAAAGAAATATAACTTAAAAACTGAATCATATTTTGTTACTGTTTAACATCTATTATTAAATAATTAAAATATTCTGTTAATGTCCATGTTCCTTGATTTTTGCAACACACTATAATATATATATATATATATATATATATATATATATATATATAAATACAACAATTTTCAAACAGTAGAAGTTTTATTAATTAACTGAATTGCATTCGCATCGTAATTATTCGCAAACCAAATTATTAGCAGCGGTCACAAGGAATGAACGTTGTCGTGAAACCACCTTATTATTAAAATGGACCTCCAGTTGCTGCATGCAATTAAGATGTAACCATAGCGACGCCCGTCACTGTGTGGGAAACGGATTATACGTCGTAATGATATATCATTCGGTCGTTGTCAACATCGTGTAGGCGTACGTATGTACGAGTGTATGTTTAATGAAAATCACCAGATATTTCATGTAATGTTATTACTACGATGATTATGATGACAATGTCATCGTACTGAGTATGAAAAAAGGGTTAATTTTCACTACTAGCTATTGAAATAATCCATTATATTACAGTTTGTTTTAAAATTGTGAAAAATTCATTTTCACATAAATAAATTGTCACTTCCAACACCACAAGATGTTATAAAGTGTTAGATAATTACTTATCACAGTCTCTATATGTATCTAGGTTTTCAATTATGTACATATTAGGTCTTTTAATATGAAATGTCGGATTTTTCTTTAATTTCCAATTGAAAAATCCGACATTTCATATAAAACGACCTAATATATATTTATATATGAATATATATATATATATATATATATATATATATATATATATATATATATATAGTTTTTTTCAATAAGCGCTTTTTAAATGGAAATAAAACAACAAGTATTTAATTAATTAGTTTTTTTTTATTTTTAAGCCCATTCTAGGGCATTAATAATGGAACACAATTTCACTCATATGAACACCACGATTTCGCTTCACATAGTGCATACGTTTAGTCCACTTTTTAGTCACTCTTTCACATAATTGTGATCAAATTTCATGAATTACACGTTCAATGTTTATTTTTAATGCTTCTATTGTTTGTGGTTTATCAACATTAACCAATGATTTCACATAATACCACATAAAATAATCCAATGGAGTTAGATCACATGATCTTGGTGGTCAATTTATGGGACCATTTCGTGAAATAATGGATTCATTAAACTTTTGTTTCAATAAGTATATTGTTTCCGTAGATATATACCACGTAGCACCGTCCTGTTGAAATCACATATCATGCAAATCATTTTCAATCATTGTTGAAAAAAATTCATTAATCATAATTCAATAACGCACTCCATTTATTGTAACGTGATCTCCAACTTCATTTTGAAATTTTCACTAACAGAAACAATATTGCCTTACTTCTTGCATTTCTTAGTCTTACAGGCACTGCTGTATCATGCAGAGTAAAATTGTTTTCAAATTTTTCAATAATTCGATAAAGACACGTTCACTTAGAGGATTACGAGTATGTTAAATTTCACGAAGCACACGATAAGTTTTATGTATCAAACATTGATTTTTTGGTAAGTTTTTGCAATTTCTATACGTTGTTGAAGTGTTAAATGTTCCATGATAATTTGTCAAACTACTGAGTCGAAATGTTAAAATGAGTTTAAAAAATATTCAAACATGGCTGCCACCAGCTGTCAAAGTTTTGATATTCTAATTGGAAAACCCTGTACATATATATATATATATATATATATATATATATATATATATATATATATATATATATATATATATATATATATATATATATATATATATATATATATATATATATATATATATATATATATATATATATATATATATATATATATATATATATAGCATGTGTATAATTCAATATAAAATTTTAACTACAATAATCTATATAAGCATATTTTGTTCACTAATTACTTTAATATTGAATTTAAAACTTAAAATATACTTATAAATGTTTCTATAGTTATAATATAATAACTTTGATATAATTATTTGATTGGATAGCATTTTTTGACTTATAATATTATATCATATAAAAGTCTTGTCATATTATACGGACAACAAATATATTGTACAATTGTTTTATGTGTATTATTTGAACTAATTTCTTTTTAATCGATTTTTTTAAAAAAATGTCAAACTGATATATGTTATCCGTATTCTTTGATCAAACTCATCCTATATAGATTATCTATGGGATTTAAATCTGGTGACTAAGGAGGAATTTCTATCACCTCGGACAGGTGTATAACCATCATGATCCACGTACATGATGCTTAAGATCGTTATCTCTGTAGAATTTAAATGTAATATTGATTACTATTGTACCATGTAGAATTTAAATTTTAAGTATTTTTTATTAAAGTATCCTTCGGAAAAGTTCAATTTTGTTATTTATTTAAATCCTCGTCAATAAATACAAATTTATTAACAAACTATGCAACAACTTGTTCTCCTTGTTATCTTAATAATTTTCCTACTTGCTGTTTGTATTTTACTTTATTTATAGTACTCAATTACTAATTGCCTTTGTTCAAGAGTTAAGTTATTTCTTTTGTATTTATATTTTATGTCAAGTAATTAAAAATCCTTAGGAATATTAATGTTGAAAACGTTAATTTGATAAAAATGTCAGTGAAAATGACATATGGTTTTGGAGAAAAATTAAGTATTAAAAATTATTATATTTTGTTCATCTTCTTCTAAAGTTAAGGACATTTTAAGATAAAAATATTTGTTTTCATTCAAAATGTTTTGTGTTTGTAAGAAAGAAATTTCATTAAATAAATATAAAAAAATCATGTTTGAACTTTTTCTGAGAAAGTGAACATTTTATTACAATATTTATGTATGACTCAATATTAAAATAACTCACTGTATATATACATATATATATATATATATATATATATATATATATATATATATATATATATATATATATATATATATATATATATATATATATATATATATATATATATATATATATATATATATATATATATATATATATATATATATATATATATATATATATATATATATATATATATATATATATATATATATATATATATATATATATATATATATATATATATATATATATATATATATATATATATATATATATGGTACAATGGATCACATTTAAACAGTTAGAGAACTTATTAGTGATTGCAATAAATATCAAATATCCTCTACCTTAGATTTACTAATTATGTAAAATCCTTCGACTTAATCAATACTTTGGTGATATTAAAAGCATTGAAGAATTTAAGAATTGAAGAAGCATATATTGAACTTTTAGGAAATATTTACAGAAATATCATATCCTCCGCACAACTGCACGATTAAAAAAGGGAGTTTAAAATTATGCAAGAAATAAGACAGGGCGATGTAATAACACGAAAACGTTATACGTCTTCGTTAGAAGAAGTTTTTGAGAGACTAAATTGAAAATTTGAAAAATTAAAATTAAATAAAGAGATGCTTAATCACTTAAGATTTTTTGATTTTTTTAACGATATATGGATATTATAGTAAAGGTGAGGAGTTTGAAATGAAAATGAGCCAGTTATATAGCAATTAGTGAATACCACTAATAGACAAGATAAATTATTGATTGGAGATTAAGAAATTTAAAAGATCCAAGAAGATATCCATGGATAGATGAAACAGAGACATAAGAAAATTCTTAGGAATGAACTAGAAAAATGGTATTGGATTGGTCGAAGTATAAAACTTTAGGAGAGGTCTGCATTCAACAATGTATAAAAAGAGCTGCTGCTGCTACTGATGATAAGCTAAGTCAAAAACTTTGTATACACCAATGTATATGTAAGTACTCAGCAACAGTAAATCATTATTATTATTATTATTACTAATGATTATATATATATATATATATATATATTTGTGTGTGTATGTGTGAATATTTAGTAAAATATCCATATTAAAAAAAAAAACTAATAATTTCAGATATAGCAGTATACTGTAGAAAAAATAAAAATACATTAAATAAAAATCAAATATACACAGAATCGAATTAGCAGTTAATATTATTTTAGATCAAAATAATATGAACTGCTTAGAAAAGCTCCTTTTTAAATATTTTAATTGAATGCGGCTATTTTATCTACTATTATTTAAATGAATTTTAAAGATATATATATATATATATATATATATATATATATATGTATGCATTTTATTTATTTGAAAATTTGAAGAATTATCGAAAAGAAAAAAAGCTTTATTCTATCGTCGATTACAATTGAATATGATTCGTTTTCTACAATGAATTTTTCGTGTTTAATAACTTAGATAGGACGTTTAATTCAGTGTGCACCAACACAAGAATCATATTTCATAGTATGTAGTTTAAAAGTGTTTGCAATTTTCTATAAAAAGTTTCATCCTAGACATTTTCTTTTGATTGATTTCGTGCAGATCGTGGCTGTGCTGTTAATAAAACTCGAGTACGATTAGAAAAAATAGGGGAAAACTTGTAGACGAACTCTTATTACATACTGTTTGTACACACGTATACAACTTTCAAAGTTGGAATTTCACTTTGAAACGTTCACTTGTTCTAGAGATGGGCACAAAGCGATTTCGTTCAATAAGAACTCGTGTACATAATATAACGAGAGATCATTTCTCGTTAAAACGACGTTAATGTTCACACTTGTGTACGTTCGCGTGCGCATGCTCATGCGTCTATGTGTGTGTGTGTGTGTGTGTGTAAGTTCTGTGAATACATATTATTCGAGTCCTGTGTTTAAAGATAGATAGATAGATAGATAGAAAGAGAGAGAAAAACAGCAGTACTTAAAGATATATACGGGGGCTGTGATTCGTAACAGCCGTTCGATTTACGTGCACGTATATATTAAAACATCGACCACCTGGTCGTAATTATGACATTCGTTAACGACGACTGCAAATCAAAAAGGAATCGTCGACCTATTAACGCCTTGTGTTTTTTCTGAAACATATTTCCGACGTCAGTTACGTCCAACGGTGATTAATTTCGATTGCTACAAATGGACGTCACATAGTGATCAATCATTCCGTTGGATCATATATAATTGATGGTCACGGATTGTGAGTGATTAACTGGCTAAACGCGTTCTCGACATATGTATAAACATATCAACCTTTTATTACACACACACACACACACACACACACATGTATATATATATATATATATATATATATATATATATATGTATATAAACACACCCATTTATTTATATGCATGCATGATATGTTTGTAATAATTAGGAAATATATCGATTATATATTTATTCATAATGTTTTTTCTTATATTACATTACAAAAGTCAATGACAATGATGAAATTTAACTTAAAATATCCATTAAGAAGCACGTTTGTACGGTTGTCGAAAAATAGATTATTTTGATTCAAGATAAAAAGAGTTACGTAAAAAGAGCGCTGTTATTATTATTTATTACTCAAGAACGAGAACTGCTCCGAATTTTAACATTTTTATTATATAATATTTATTGAATGCAAACACGTTGAGTTTGCGACTCCTAGGAGTTTAGAGTTTTAAAGTGCCTACCTGAGATATTATTGTCTCGCAAATAATCTATATGTAAATAATCTGGATCGGTAAATATCACACAAATTTGGAGCATTATTGGAGTTTTTGGTGGGACTGTTTTGCATTTTGACCAGCGAAGCTAGACTACTTGTAAAGGTATACTTTGTATTGGCCAATTGAATGTACTAGAATTTTATATCCTGTACGGAACAGAGAGTAATTCAACGCTAAAATGAACGCCTCCTCTTGTATGCTGAGTGCTGGACATAGAGGCTCAAGATTTAAAAATTACACACTGTTTACAAAAAGTGGTCTGGGCTTAATATAGCACGTTGTTTGGGATGTTATCGGTCAAAGAAGTCTATGCGACAAAATAAACTTCGATGACCTCATATCGGCCGACGTTGGATCAGTTAATCTATCCATATCTAACCGATACTCAGCCAGCAATCTCGGTTTATTCTACTGGTAATGTAGATGAATCTAGATTATAGGAACCCAAAATGCGTACTAGTGCGTATGCCCTGTTTTCGATACTCCATATAAATCTTGATTATTAATAAACTTCTCGATCGTAAAGACGCGAAAGTTAATATGCTGTATGCTATTCTTGACAATTGAGACGCAGTTATTTTGTTTTGGAAGATCTACATTTGTTTCAATTTTGGGCATAAATATCCAGACTAGCGCCGCATACATGATATTGGTTACATTAAACTTGTATGAAGGAGCCACTTTGTACAAAAAGATAGTTGCGACCATCTCTTTAACAGCAGATATAACTTGTAGAATTTTTTATCAGCCTTTTTTAATATATTCGCATCGTGGCTACAAAAAGTTAATTACCAATTGAGAATGATACCAAGACACTTGGATTCATTGGCTTAAACAATGGAAAATCATTAAGGATAAAGTTGTGAGTTACAAGTTATCGATGTTGTATAAATATAATCAACTGCTACTTCTCAGTGTTAATTCTCACTTTCCAAATATCGTAATGTTCAGAGGGTTCATCGAGATGTCGCTGAATATGAGCAATAGAGACGTTAACTTGCAACAACTGCTCTGCGATGATGATGTCATCTGTATAAAGGGCAGTGATCTATCCGTGCAATAGATGACTGACCTACAGGTTGAACAAAATCAGGGCTGCGGTTAGAGTTATATAAATATTCTTTTAAAATTTGGTATTCTTCGTCTTGCTGTGTTTTGATATATCTTTTATATTGTTGACTTACCTGGGTAAATACGCCTCTTATAGCTATTATTTATGTTTTTTATTCTTGATTCTTCAATTTTTTATTTCTTTTCTTTCTTCTAATATCAAATCTGTAAACATTTTTTTTTAAATATTATTTTGTCTAATACATATTACTTTCATCTTAGTCAGTATTGATTCGTCTTCTATCAATATATTACCTTAATGGGTAGCTGATTTTTTGTTTACAAACACGACTTGGAAATAGTACGATTGCAGACAAAAGTGTCTTCTTTTTAACTTTTATATTTAGTTATTTTTAAACTATTTGTCTTACAAGGCTATTTTTCAATGAGTTGTCACAGAATTTTGTAATATATAATGTCCATGAATTTTTATTTATAAAGTTTGGAACCATTTCCTTATAAATTTTTTGTGTAAGATCGTTGACTTGTAGCTTCTTTTTCTATTCATAGTTATCGAGTTATATAGCAATGAAACTGAGTTTATAACTCAAAAGTCAAAGTGGAAGAAGAAGTAAGCTATTGTAATCTATAGTGCTATAAAAGTGTTCAATTCAATCGATTCACTCAAGAAAATAGTTCAATGAAAATGATTATTAAAAAAAGAAGAAATTTGTACAAATGAAAAGTTGATATCCGAAAATATTTAAAATAATTTATACATTTTAAATATTAAAAAATGAAGATTACATACGTTAGATCTACAATAAAATTAGATAAATTGCAAATCGTGATAATTATGTGAATTCCATATTTTATTTCAAAAAAGTTAACATAACATGATAAACCACATCTACGAATAAATCCTTATTGAAAATATTTTAGAAAATATTTTTTAATTGAAAAATCTTTTAGTAAGGAAACTAAAAAATATGTCTACTCATACGGCGACGATTTATTATTAAAACTAAATATTTAATTACTGCTATGATTTGATGTCAATGGGAAAACAATACGAAATGTGAATCGAATAATTCGTACATTATCATTATGTACATTTGCAAATATGTACATGTACATGTATTTGTATAGAAAATGCGAATGTATTGTATGTACGAATAGAAAATTCGACGTTTATGTATATTCCTAAATATAAATAGTGGACGATAGTTCCAAGACGTGTGTTTTTCATTTACATTGTCGAGAATCCAAGTGTTCCATCACAACGTCGTCCGGGATGGATGAAAGTTAGCAGAAGAGTATTCTCGCACATCCTCCTGTCGCCGTCACCCCATCGGTCCCGGACAGTGCACAAGATGTGTACGAACAGTCAGCTCTAGCTATATGGTTCACCCGCCGCTGCTGCTACCGTTGTTATAATGGTGTAATTTGATATACAACAGTTCGTCCTTTTATGCTCTTCTCGCAGTTGGTTGTGATGTGCCAAGCCTCTGCAACGAACGACGACGCCGCTGCCGTCATCGGCGCCGCAGCCGTTCGAGGGCACATCATCGTTCACAAATACATACACACACGCATTTGGTATATTTGTATGATACATGTACATATATATATATATATATATATATATATATATATATATATATATATATATATATATATATATATAGGGTCATCCAAATCTGACGCCTAGATTTGTGTTTTATTAAAAAGAAGCATGTGTATAGGGTGGTATATAGGAAAACATGTGAATAGTTTCTTTTGTTTCTTTTTAATAAAACACAACTCTAGACGTCACATTTGGATGACCCTACATATAAATACACACACACAAATGTACATAATTGATATATAGAGTCTTGTAATCGACAAAGAGCGGGCGTTGGCGCACCCACGCATTATCCTTATTTACGGTATTCATAACATTAACATAGAAATAATGATAAACTCTATTATACATGTGTGCATACATATAACAGGACTTGATCTATTTAAAATGTGCATTATTTTCCAACACTGTATTAGATTTTAATTAATATTTTACTTATATATATATATATATATATATATATATATACACACACACACACACACACACATATATATATATATATATATATATATATATACATATATACTACTACTACTACTGATAGCCCACATCAGCACACTGCTGGGCGAAAGCCTCGTCAAATGTCATAATTAAAATAAGAGTTTTCCGAGCCTCTTCCATTCTTTCCTGTCGCTGGCCAATTTCATCCAACCTTGGCCTCCACAATACTTCACAATTTCATCTCTCCATCTTTGATGTGGTCTTCCTTTAGGTCTCTTTCTATCTCTTGGTCTCCATTCCGTAACAATCTTCGTCCATCTGTTGTCCTCTCTTCTCGCTATATGTCCTGCCCATGTCCATTTCAACGATTTAACTTGCTCTATTATATCAATTATATATATATATATATACATTTATACATATATATATATATATATATATATATATATATATATTTATATATATATATATATATTAGGTTGGCAAATATCTCCCTTCCGCCTTCTGGTCTTTTGAATTTCGCAGCTATGTACAAAAAAAAAAGCGGAAGGGAAATACTTGCCAACCTAATATATATATATATATATATATATCATCATCATCATCAGCCCTTTTCTATTTACTGTTGGAAGAAGGCCTCTCTAAAAACCTTCTATTTTGATCGATCCAATGTCTTTTTTCCATTCTCTTTCAACTAATTTCCTATTTATATCTTTGTCTTATTTCTCCATCTATTATGTTCCCTATCAATAACTTCTCTTTCCCAATAATTTCGTCTATCGGTCATGCTATTATTTGCTATATGATAGTCCTATTTCCATTTCAAACTTTTAAATTTTGCCATAACATCCATGATTTTCATTTTTGTTTTTTTTGCTATCTTTTCATGCTATTCTTAACTTCCTTTTTTATGCGTCTCTGTGTTGTTGACGTTTATCACGATTTATAGATGAAAACATCTTTCAAAACTATTCACTCTGATCGATCCACTGTCTTTTTCTTTTAGTCCATTTCAGTGGATTTTATACTACTTAAATGTAATTCATTATGCTAAATCTAATTTGAAATCTTGCTTGTTTTTGCGGTTGTAAGAAATTCAGTTGATTTTGCAACCATTTTGAAATAATATTGGTCAAAATTTTATACATCCTTGGAAATAGATAATAGATTAATTAGTCGGCGATTCTTCAATTGTCTTTTATCTCTTTTTTATGGATAAGATTTATTATTTCATTCATTTTCTGTTATTTTTTTTTTAGATATTGAGAGAAAATATCAGTCTATTTTTTTACTTTTTCTTCTATTAATTTGAAAATTTCTACTTTAATTCCAACATTTGAAGTAGATTTACCATTTCTCAAAATTCTAATCTATTCGAAACTTTTTTACTAGAACTGGTGGAACATTTTGTCGTTTAAATCTATTCTTTCCTATTGAAACATTTGTACAATTTAGTGTAAAATTCTTTTATTCTTTGAATATTATGGATTATATATATATATATATATATATAAATATTCTGCTTCTGTCTTTTAATTTTGAAGCGATTATTTTTTTCCATTACAAAATTTTGTTACATTTTTCAGTAGTTTCTATTTTCCTCAATAATTTTTTTTCAAGCTCAATATTATATACACGAATATATTTGATTATGTATTTTCTTGCTTTCTTACCTAATTCGAAATATTCAATATTATTTTTTCTTATCAGTTATATTCATGTCTTTTCGTTTTTCATTCATTTTTTTGTAGCTTCTGATATCTTTTACTCGATTTTATTTTTATTATTTTTTAGCAGCATATTTATTAATTTGGTTAATTTCACTGCCTATATATTCTTCTGAGCTCTTTAATAAAGCAAATAGGATTAGTCCATTATTTTATTTATGTATATATATATATATATATATATATATATATATATGTATATATATATATAATATATATATATATATATATATATATATATATATATATATATATCACATATATATATATATATATATATATATATATATATATATATATATATATATATATATATATATATATATATATATATATATATATATATATATATATATATATGTATATATATATATATATATATACACCCACATACACACACATATATATACAGTTACTCTGTCATATTCGTATATCAGTAAACTACAAATAAATAAGTAAATACGTTCCATTATATATTACTATTTTTATTTGTTTTATTTTTCTCAAAAATTTTGCGTATATAGGTTATATGTCTCCATTTCAAAATTTAATTCATAAAGATAACGATACTGCAATGAAATAGTAAGAGACAAAAAAGTCTTACTTTCGTATTCGTACCAAATATTAAATTAATTTGTGTAGTGGATTCCAATAATTCGTATTAGAAATTTTTTATTTAATTATATTTTTACGTTTGTATCGATTATTCAATAGACTGATTTGATTTAATCCCATGGTTCAGTTAAAAATTATTGTAAGCTTTTAACTATTATGGGAAGAAAAGGTAATAAAACATTCATTGAACTTCGAAAATTAATTATTAATCATTATCTACATAGAAAGAGAATGCACAAAATATGCAGTATAATTAACAAATATCATTATACCACAAAATTCATAATAACACGTTAAAAATTTAATGATAGAATGGAAAATTAATCCATAAATGCAAACAGACAATTTCTAATTAAACGAAGTGAACAATCGATTGAGAAAAATAAAAAAAAATAATCATTTGAGAGAACCAAATAAAACACTAAATATTTCAATAAATAAGATGAGAACATATAAAGAGTGATTTTATATAAAAATACAACTGACGGTTATTATTATAGTTCAGCATTCTAATTAATGTATGACTATTAAATGCGCATTATTAATTAAAATGAACAATAAATGAATAAAGAAAACTTTTATAAAATTGTGATGTTCGAGTGAATGATTCATTTATATGGAAATGAATTAATCACAGTAACAACAGCAATGGTTATAATTCACATCTTTTAAATTCTTAAATAAATTTATTTAAGAGCACTGAATTGATAAGTCGTTAATTATAAATTTCCTAGCTCAGGCATAAGAACATCATTTTTGTTTTGCTTTGTTTTATTTATTTCGACATTAAATTAATGTTTTGTTGATACAATAGATAACACAGAATAAACATACACCAACATATCTATATTTATAAGTCATCTCTTTACCTGTTCCGTGCAGAAAAGAGAACATCGGAATAATAAATTGAATTTCTTTCACTTATCCGCACATCAGTACATTATTGTCAAGTAAATTACATCAGAATGCAGTAAATTGCTACCACAAAAGAAAAGAAAATATCTGAATTATCTCTCGACAACTCATGACAAACGGGCACGTATCGAATTACGCTCGTCGCTTTTTCCCTTTCCGTGTGCTGTAGTTTTTTTCTTTTTTTTATACAACACATCTAGCTCGACTCGCATTCGTCGAAACGTGCTAACGCGTACAATGTAAGTATTGCACATAATATGTAATGAATTTTCGATAAATAAAACGTAGGAGCTGATTCTTTTCTTCTCATTTTGTCGATACCTGATGTATTATTACGTTGCATTGCTCCATTTCTAAATGGATATGTTTTATCTTTTCTCCTACATTATACACGAATGAACGTATACGTGTAAGTATAAATGTACACACACACACACACACACACATATACATATGTGTATGCATGTGTACTATTGCTAAACATCTACGCTCGTCAAATAAAATTGTTCTCGGGGATTAGTGTTCATAATTCCATGTTTTTGTTGTTTAAACTGTTGTCCCGGCTGACTGAGTGACACGATAATAGTTTCTAATTCTCTTACATAACAAAAGATTAAGTACCCTCTCTTGAATCAGATAAAACGGTAGACTGGAAATTATTACCTTCGTTGTACTTTTCTATTTCGAATTTCGACATTTTATCGTTCATTGTTCGAAAACACTGTCCTTTTTGCGCATCGACGATTATCTCGTTATTAGAAGTTCTTTCTATATTTAATTTGTACACATACACACATGCATACGCAAATTGATATACTAGTATGCACATACACACACACACACACACACACATATATATATATATATATATATATATATATATATATATACAATAGTGGTCATTGAAATCCGGACACTCTGGCAACACTGTTTTTCAAGCAGTTTCAGCCAATAAAAGAAGGAAGTTCTTATTGACTGCATTGTTTTAATGCAAGTATACATAAATGACACTTTTCCTTTCATTATATAAAACAAGTCGTTGGTAAAATAACATTGAAAGTGAAGTTAGAGAGTGTGAAAAATATAAAAATGGCAAATATAAAAAAAAGTGATCAAAGAAGATAAACTTAATATTTCGGCTTTGTCGAAAAAGAACTTAAATGTACGTAAAATAGCTGATAAAGTCGGATTCAGCAAATCGTCCGTAGCTGAAATTTAAAAAAAATCGTGAAACATATTCCATTAATCGGAAAAAGGGATCCGGAGCCAAGAAGAAAACAACAGCTTACACTTTTACACATACAATTTTCAAAATTTAATTCATAAAGCTAACTTTAAAAGAGGGTAAAAAAAACTTTACTTTTGTATACATACAATACATTATATTACTTTGTTTAGTGGATTCCAATAATTCGTATGTAGATTTTTATTGAAATAAATAGGATGACATAAATGAGATTGGAGGATAGAAAAGAAAAGTAAATGATAGTATATAAATATGTCTAAACCCTTTAGTCTCACTGGGCACACATTATATATTCAATTATTTCTATAGGCAATTACCTGGTTGCAATAATCAAATCTGTTTTTGATCTGATTCTCTTTTCTATTCTTTATAATTTTTGAATTCCATTATTCTATTCCAAATCTATTCTAAAACTTTCCTTCTTCCTTTCCTCCCCTATTTACCATTTTTTTTTCAAATATATTGGTTAAAAATTTGTCTTATCTAATATGTGACCGAAAATATTTTCTTTCTTTACTTGTAAATATTTCTACTCATTTAATTTGTTTTCATATCTTTCATGACTTATTTTTTATATCTAGAAACTTTTGACAACTTTTCGTCATACTTACATTTTGAAAAACTCCAGTTGTTTTTAATTTTGCTTAAAGATGTTCCAGCCTAAAATTTCATAGAGTGATATATTCCATACACAGATCTTTGCAAACTTCTTTCTCAAATATCTATATCAAATATTTAGTTTCCCGCATAACGCATCCCAAATAACAGAACTTGTTCACTCGCTCTAATTTCTGATTTCCGCGTTTTATATTGTCTGTATTTATTTTCTTTCCCTAAGCACTGTGATTTTATTTTTTTAGTATCGGTTTTAATGTGAAAACTTATTTTGAAAGGTGTATATATATATATATATATATATATATACTTACATAGTAAACATAAGAAAATTCGTCGGAATAAATTAAAAGACAGGCATTGGATCGATTAAAATGGAAGGTTTTGGGCGATGCCTTCATCTAGCAATGAATAGCAATAGTCAACAATATTACTGTCATGATAGTATTGTGACGATAGTAAGCTTCCACGCTTTAACAGTTTCACCATCCGTAAATTATAGATCGTTCTCTTGTATAGATCAAATCAATCATTGTTATCATTCAAATGAAAACATACAGCAAAAACATATATTGAAATTAAACAGAGTATGAGTCCGGCATTTTTACTAATAATATATTCCAGCGTTATTTACGCTTAATTGAAACAAACACGCGGACTCAAAACAACGACGACCATCGTACATAAGCTATTTGAATTTAATCAAATTTATCACACACATGCATACATACCTATATGATTGTATGTGTGTGTGTGTGTGTGTATGTGTGTTTGCATTGAGTATCTAATTAAAATCGAGCGAGACACGAGAGTGATTCATGTAAAAAAGTTACACCGATCGACTCTTCATTGTCTGAATGGTGGATGCGCAGACCACCCTATGGCGACAACAAATTTTCAACAAATTAGTTGACACACAGTTGATGGATCACTTGTCACGGCGCGCGGTTACATTCGACTCTACTCCGCCGAGATAGACAACGCGATTGCGCGCGATGACCTCGTCCGCGCGAGCAAGACGATCGTACAAGATTCAAACACGAGACCCGGAATATCCTCTCACTTGTCTCAAACGTCGACAGATCGACGACCTCAACATGTTCTGACGAAGACGAAACACTTTCGATCGCAGCTCGACGAAACAGGTCGAGCGTCCGAGTGCGTGTGTTCCGTTCTTCGCGACAACAAAAAAAATTTTATACACACCACCTGTTCGATCTTAATTCATGTGCGACTAACAGAGTATGTATGCGTGCATACATGTGTGTTGTGTGTGCTTGTAAAAACAGATGACGGCGATGAAGAAGCTTCAGCATGGGCGCACAGGCGGTATCGGGTTACGGTTGCTTTTCTCCACTTTCCGCTTTATGTTTATATATATATATATATATATATATATATATATATATATATAACTTAATCTTTGTTGCGAGGGTGCTGACGTTTTTGCACGAATTTGTTCTACATAGTTTTGTTTATGTTTATGTTCGCTTATGTACGTTTTTATTCCCTCTAAAAAATATCTTTACAAAAACTCAGATCTTAACAACAATCCCATCGCCTTAAATAAAATCCTTATAGAATAAAGTTTCTATTAAAATAAAAGAAACATATTCAAACACAAATCGTTTTGTTCGTTTTATTTCCATCGAATTAATAGAACATAATTGTTTTTAAAATACGTTGATGTGAAACGAAAAAGCCACAGATTATTTTTGTATATAATAAATTAATACGACGTGATACTGAGTCAATGTTTGGCAAAACGGAAACATTCTGACTGAAATCAACAGCGAAACTAGAATACATCGTTACTAATTTGATTGCTAAACATCATCTTCTGCGACATGTGCGTCCTATCAAGTATTTTGAAAGTGACTGATAGGTACTTAAACTACTTAAGATAACAAAAAGCACTCTGTAACATTGGTATATATATATATATATATATATATATATATATTGTTGGACATGAGCAAAATTTTCGTTAGAGAAAATTTATATTTTTTAAATTTTACACACTAATCCATTTTCAAAGCACAATGTAAAATTCTAATTAATTATTATTAATATACCTAATGGTGTTATAAATTATGTCTTCAACATAAATATTCATATAATACAAAAAATTATAAAAACAATTAAAAATATCCAAATTTAGTCTTCATACGCTTCTTCAAATAATCCAACCACTTGTCATTTATCGCTACAAGCATCAATTCTAAAGTTATAAAGGCTTCACAAAATTGTCTTTTATAGCCTTGACATTTCGTGCGATTTAGAATAAACCTTTTCTTCTAAAATATTTTAAAGGCGGTAATCTACAGAATTGAGATTTGGGTTTTCTGAAAAGCAATTTTCAGTAACGATGATCTTTGGTAATTTTCAATTAGACAACAATGTTATGTTTGCCTTGTATGTTGGTGTTGAATCTTGCTATAAGATCCAACGCTTTTCCGCAAACATATAGGGTGGTTCAAATGAGACTAAAGGAGGATAGAAAGTGATAGTAAGCAAGTAAATGTATATCTAAACCCTTCAGTTTCATTTGGTCCATTCTTTAGTATCACTTGGAAATATGTCTTTTTAAATATCTTTGATAGTTACCTGCCTTAGTTTTGTGTCCTGTTTGTAAAAATTTAATTGTGTAATATTGTCATACACTGCTGCCCATCAAACCTTCACTGAAGCCAAATAATGGCCTTTTTCCACTTTCAAAATCATTTTAGCGATTCTGCGAGAGCTGTGAGCATACATTCTACTATTTTGATGGCTAATGTTATTTACAATAAAAATGTCTTCGTATATAAAAAAGAGTTGGTGGTGATCGCGATTCATATAGCGATCCACCAACCATTTTTTATTTCCATAACTTTTATATGATATAAAGCCATTGTGAAACGTAGATCTATGCTACTTTAGTAGAGGTTTCAAGCCTAAGGTTTTCTTTAATGATATAGGACATTGTTCAGGCGAAATTTTCATTTCTCAGGCCATGATTTTCTATTAACGGAATAGATTTTTGAACATTTTTCTTGCTATTTCTTTAACAATTGACGATACTGGACAACGTCTTGTATCAATTAATAAAGAAATACATAAATTTCTTTATAATTTTCGAAGATTCAAAAATGTTGAAAATCTCTGTAGGCGGCTGTTACACTTATATAATGCAATCACAACTTTTATACTTCATTACGTCTTAACCGTTTGATGTATAATACAATACCAAATTGAGTTCTTTATTGTACTTAAGAATATATTAAATACTTTGTCAATAAAAATTAATGAGTGCCAGTTTAAAATATTGCAAGAACCCTTTGTTAACACGGACTGAAGTTATGGCGAAATGAGTATACACGAGGGGTGTTCAAAAAGTTCCCGGAAAATATAAATAAGAAGATAGCAAATTGAATTATTAAAATTATTTTTCAACATATGTTCCATTTAAGTTAAAACATTTTTCCATACGGTGTTGCTATCCTTCTAAGCCCTCCTAATAGAAATCAGTGCTTTTTGATTCTAGACACTGTCATAAAAAACATTTCACTTCATCTATTCTCTCCCAACGAACGCTTTTAATGTATTTTTTTTTAATTTGGGAATAAAAAAAGTCTGATGAGGTGAATCTAAACTATATGGAGGGTGCGGTAGAATCGTCTATCGGTATTCATATAATACTGCCCTGGTAGAACTTGCAGAGTGAGCTGGCGCATTAAATGGTGAAACAAGACACGCTGAATTTATTCGAGCTGTTTTTCTTTTAGAGCTGCATATAGTTTTCTTAAAACTGTTTTATAATAACTTGTAGTTATTGTTCTTGGCCTTCAAAAAAATCTATGAACAACACTCCATCAGAATTACAGAAAATGATGGCCATTACTATCATAGCCGATTTATCTGCTTTAAATTTTATGGGAGCATTTGAACTTCTTGATATCTATTGCTTTGGTTATTGCTTGCTTTCGGGATCAAACTGGTAGATCCAAGTTTCGTCATCTGTAACAATTCTGTTTAGAAAAGTATTAGAATCACGTCAAATTTATTTAAAAATTGAATCGAATAGACAGCGGGCAACGCCAGTTGATTTTCGCGCAACAACTTCGGCAACCATTGCGATGAGAGCTTGTTTAGATTCAGGTAATCTTTCGAAATGCTTTATGATAATCTTACGAATATGCTTATAGTCTGAGCTATTATTTGCATTGTTATTCAGTTATTCCTTTTACACAAATATTGTTTTCGGAAACGGAAATTAATGTTCTCTCGGTCGTTAGTAAAACAATTATGTAATCCATTCATAAAGTGTAGTGTTCTTTGGCTCATTGTCTCTGTAAATACCTGTGATAGCCTTAATAATATTTAACCTGGGGTTTTTAACCTGATATAATTAGTAATACAATATTAACGCAAACTTTAATTTTAACAGAATCCACGTTCGCAAATTCAAGGGTAATTTCAAACTGACATTATGCTACGCATAAGAATCGTGCAGCACTGTCGCGAATACCTGATAACAAAAATCTAAACAGGTTTATGCTCGCATCAACTAATTATAAATATAGTATTCCTTTTACGAATAATAACTACTTTCCCGGAACTTTTTAAACACCCTATATATATATATATATATATATATATATATGTATGTATATACATCTGAGTCTCTTTTCATGCGGTAGATGCGTTCCGCAGAAAACCGCATTAAAAAAAATCGCACAAAAGAAGACTTAACTTACATTGAAAAATTAGGGATACGTTCTGTAATTTTCAAAACCCGCATAAAACCAAAACAACAAGATGAAATTACTCTAAAATTCGTATAAAAGAATCAGGGAATAAAGAATGCCTAAAAAATTGATAGAAAACAAAGCTTTTTTAATTTACATTTTTATTAACTATTTAATTTTATTCAAAGAAATATGTACGTATGTGTAATGTATTTTACATTTTTTCGTACATATTTTAATCATCATCGCTATTTGAAAATATGCGGGTTCAGTTGTGAGCAGGTGTGAAATCAGATTCGTCACTAAAGGAAAAACAAACAACAGAATTAGCGCCAACTCTGTCTCGTTTTGTGTTAATGGTTTTCCGGCGACAATATATGTAATCGATGATTAAACTTTGAGATGATGATTTTACTAATTGTTTATGAAGCTCGCGATATTCAGACATACAATTATTTAGCTCTCGTTGGAATTTAAAAGCTCGTTCAAAATTCGTGTCATTAACAAGAAAATGATTTTCCAATTGATTACAAAGTTGTCTCATATACGTTTCCACTTCTGGTAAAAAGCAATTATTAAACCAGTCAGTTAATATTGCAGTTGTCACACAAGCCTTTGTATCAGCTATCCAATGTACCTGCAATTGTTTTTTATGTTTGCCTTTTAGAGAGCGTGGTCTTAGAGATCGATTTATCATTAGATATTTCAACATCCGATCTTCCGCTGCATTGCTAGAAAATAGCAATGTTATTCGATCTTTGCTTACTTTAAACCCACTGGCTTTTTTCTCAGACTTTGCGATATAACTTCGATCAGACATTTTTTTCCAAAACAGTCCTATTTCATCAGCATTAAATACTTGATGTGAACAATACCCACCATCTTCAATAATTTTGGCTAACTCTTCTGGAAAATTTTTGGCAGCTTCTTCATCTGCCAATGCAACCGCACCCGTAATCTTCACGTTATGCAGTGCATTCTTTTTAAAAACCCAGTTAACTATCATTTGCTAGCCGAAAATTCCTTATCAGTTAGAGAAGCGGAAGTAAATTGCTCTGGTTCCTAAATTTGTTCATAAAACTGAAGAGATTTTCGTTTAATTAAATACCCGCTTAAAGGATTTCTTAAAAAAAAATCTCATAAAAAATACTAAGAAGAAATATGAATCGCATAATTCAAAATCGTATTAAAAAAGTCCGCACAAAAAGAGACCCAGCTGTATATGTGTGTGTGTATATATATATATATATATATATATATATATATATATATATATATATATATATACGCACACACACACACTAGCTCAGTATCGAACTAATAGTAGAAAATATATTTTAGTTTCGTTACAAATAATTTTTTTGTATTTTTTATTGTCAAACTTTATCGAATGTATTAGTATAAATCTATCGTTAGAACATACTATTAATTAATACATATGTATATCAAATGATAATTATTATAATGTAAACACTTTTTTTTATAATAAAATATAGCAACGTTATATATGTTTGATTGGTAAATGCGGTTGTGTATATTTTGAATTTAATATTATTCTTTCATATGTATGCATCTGTTACAGTGTTTACATTTCATTGTGCCATCTTCGTAATTGCGATGATTTTGATCATATTCAATTCGATCGTAACGATTATTCTTATAACAAACAGTTTGTTGGTAAGAATAAGAGAATTTATCATTACAACGAACAAACAAAATACACTTAACAAGAAAAAGTGAAAACATTGCGTACGTGAAGGCAATCGTGACATAAATCGTCTAAGACGTATGAAACGATGTAGAAATTCAATCTGTACCTTATACTTGCATGTATTTAAACACAATATTGTGTTCATACAAAAATCCATATACACATAAATACATAGGCGCTTATGTGTTGTATCGAAAACTAGTTACGTTGATGTATTATCGAAACTCACGGCAATGAAACGCACCCGGGCCTAACTTGTAAGCAAAACATTAGACATTTGCGAGCCGTCGGCAATTGTAACCAAAATCCGTACGTAATGGGTCGGTAATTGAATGTTTACAAGATTGCGGTTACACAAGATGCTCTTGGCGCCATGTGTTCTAGATCTCACAGGCGACAACGGCATTTGTATCATGCGGACTTATTTTGAAGAAAATGCAAGGCGAGTCTCTCGATACATTATATATATATATATATATATATATATATAAACACACATACATACGTATGTCTCTCTCTCTTTCTCTTTATAATATATATATATATATATATATATATATATATGTACATATATATATATATATATATATATATATATATATATGTACATATATAGCGTTATCCAAATGTGACGCCTAGATTAGTGTTTTATTAAAACGCAACAAAAGAATTTTCTTTTGTTTCTTTAAAGAAACATGTGTATAATTATACACATGTTTATTTTTAATAAAACACAATTCTAGACGTCACATTTGAATGAAAATCTATATTTTTTTGTCGGTTGCACGAATTTCACCTTTAGTTCTTGAATCGTTGTTGGTTTGTTGGCATAAACATTTCCTTTCAAATAACTCCATAAGAAGAAGTCTAACAGTATTAAATCACAAGATCTAAGCGGCCAGTTAGCGACACCATTACGAGAAATTAAACGTTCATTGACTTTGGTTGTGAGTAAATCGATTATCGTATAAGTTATATGGTTTGTGGCACCATCCTGTTGAAAGCACATGTCATATCAATATATATATATCAATATTTTCAAGTTTCGGTCAAAAAAAAATCTGTTATCATGCTTTGGTAACGCACCGAATTAACTATAACATGAACATCTTACTCATTTTCAAAGAAGTATGTACCACAATGATGCATCCAGTCCATAAACCACGTAAAACAGTGTCTTTCTAAGGATGTGATTGTTATTCAACAATGGTTTTTGGATTTTCACTTCCCTATATGCGACAATTTTGTTTGTTTACATAATAATTTAATTGAAAATGCGATTTATCACTGAAGATGATTTTATTAAAATATTCAGTATTCTCTGCTTTTTTTTCTTGGTACCAATTAATAAACATACGACGCAAATGATGATCAGCTGGCTTAGTTGTTGTGTTAGCTGGACTTGACATGCATGAAGATGTAAATCTTTTCATAAAATGTTATGCATAGTACTTCTTGTGATGTTTAATTACTGTGAACGTCGACGAATCTATGTTTAAGGATCTTCTGTAACAATTTTACGTACAGCAGTGATATTTTCATTTGAGAGATCACTACGAGCATATATTATTGGTCTGCGTTCTCCGACAGTAACAAATTGTTCAAAATCGCAATTAGGTTACGAACAGAAAACGCGGAAGCTGATGGCAATTGATAACGAGGAAAAGATACACGAATTTTACGCATTGACGTTGTAATGTTCACCATTTTTATACTGAATTTCATTATTGAAATGCGTTATTCAAGCATGTAGCGTTGCGTCACTAAAATTTTCCAAGTTTTTAATAAAAAAATGTGAAATAATGACAGTTAAATATTTGGCATTTCGTTAAAAAATAGCCAACTTACTTCCTAACCTTAAATTTCGACACCCGATATGTAGTTAATGCACATTTTAATGGCATTGCTAACAAAATGCGCATCATCGTTTTTGTGGTACTGGGCTGATAGTTTATTTACATAAAAATATATGTTTCTTTAAAATTTGGTTTATTCCCAAAATCATATGTAATTTAAACTTATATTTTTATTATAAATACTACCGATTTTGACACTTTCAAACTTAATTTGTGTAATTCGTTTACATTTTTGTTGTAATCTATATTCTTTTTTAGTTTTAATTACTTGTAGTGAAAAATAAGAATAAGAGGGAATAATTTTCTTTCAATACTTCAGAAAGAAATTCTTTTTGAACTATTTCCAAATTTATTTAATTACATCCGAATCGACTGCCATTCGAACGATGAACAAAATCTGTTAAATGTTAAAGAATTCCCTATTAACATAAAAATAAATAATTAATAGCAACTACGACTAGAATAATATAAACGATCACTATTTAAACATTACAAGATTTTATTAAAAGTATATAATAATATTTTATCATTAATTACTTATCTATTTCATTGTATTGAAATACAAACAAATATTTCGTTTTAAAATATTGATATTGAAACAAAATATAATGAATTAAAACATGACTACCATTGTAAATATAAATTTAAAAAAAGAATGAAAAGATTATTAAAAGCTTTTCATTAAAAGTTGCGGTATTAGAAGAATATTTTTTTTATAAAAAATAATCATTTGATTAATAAAATCAATACTTTCGTATTTAAACGATAATATTTCAAGAAAAATTTAGGTACACATGTACACCTTATATGTAAATAATAAGGGACATGAACTTGTTTGAACTGAAATCTTAAGAATGCACATCGATCTTGTGAGAACTTTGTATAAAAGTGTATAATATTCCAAAGAACCTCACATCCGTTCGATTATGTGGGTTGATGTGTGTTTGGGGAAAGATTATTACATTATAACATTATACATATACATAATGTATGTATATATATATATATATATATATATATATATATATATATATATATACGAGGGTTGTTTGATAAGTATGGTAAAAAAGTAAGAAACACTAAATTGAATAATATAAATAAATTTACTATACTTATCAAACGACCCTCGTATATATATAATAAAGAATCCACCTTGTTTTATTAACGCTACTATAGTTTGGATTCAATAGAAAAAAATGACATATCCATCATTTTCTCTTGACCTTGAACAAATATTTTAGATTAAAATTGAAATATTATTTTTTTATTCTACTTTAAAACTTTCTATAAAAAACGAATTATTTATGGAATAACCAAATATATATCACAATCCCTTTCTGTCCACTACTGTACGAATATGAAGATCTTTCCCAAAACTTTTCACTTTACTCGACCAAATATTTTTCTATTTTAATCCATTTCGACTATTTTTTATGTATCTGTCTCATCTATCTAAGGGTCTCTTCTTTAACCTTTTTATACGTCTAGGTTCCCGAGCAATGTTTTTTCTTGCCAATAAATGACTTTCTCTTCCTGATATAATCGGCTCCTCACTTTTACTGTAACGTCCATAACTATTGTTTTTTTTTAATTCGTTTCTCATCTCTTCGTGTTATTCCTAATATGAATCTTTCAATGTTTTTTTTTTCATTGTCTAGAATTACTAATTATTCTAATATTTATGATCTATGTTTCACCGCCGTTAGTGAAAATAGGTTGGATGCATTGATTAAAGAAACATTTTTAAACATAAAAAAATACTCGACTTCATAATATGAGAGTTTTTACCAAAGTTATCCTATCCCGTTTGTATTTTCTTGCTTGTTTAATTTACATATGTTTCTTTTATGTCGATGAATTGTTCTAGATGTACACAATTTTCAATTTATTCTATCTCAACTTATTTTAGTTTATTTCTTTTCTAATCTAAAAATTTATATAGTTAATCTCTAATCTAAAAATTCATTACACTTTACTTCTATCGTGCTGAAGTTTATCACAAGAACAATTTTTTGACTCACTTTGTTTAATTCTTCTATTTTGTTCATATTAATCTGAGCTTATTGAAAAATATAACAATAACGTCGTCAGAAAATCTTAAACGGCCATATCTCGCCATTTAGTTTTAAATCTTCAAATTACCAATTAAATGTTTTAAATATTTCTAATGTCTCCGTTAATAGTTTTCTTAATATCGCATTGCTCTGTCTCCTTTCATAATGTTGATTTTTTTGTTCCTTCTTGTACTTATACAAAGGATGTATTATTTGCATAAATATTTCCTAAAAGCTCAACATTCTCAGTTCCTTAATTCTTCAATGAATCTAATATCGTTAATGTATTAACTGAGTCCAAGACTTTTTTATAATTTATAAATCCAAAGCAGATTGTTATTTGATACTCGTTATATAGGCTAATTATATCTTTTACTACTCGAATGTGATCCATTGTGTCAAATCTATTTCAAAATTTCACTTGATCTCTTGTGGCTGTAAGAAATAGCCATCTTGAAATAAATTTGGTGAAAATTTTATATATCGTAGGAAGTAAATTAATTGATCGGTATTTCTTCAAGTTTTTCTTGTCCACTTTTTTTATATAAGAATTACTATAATTTGATTCTATTCATTTGGTATTCTTCTTTTTTCTAAATTTCTTATATTAACCAATACTTTTTCCATTTTTTCTCTTTTTAATTTGAACATTTTTGTTGTAATTCTATCACTTCCAGCAATTTTCCCATTTCTATCTCTCTCTCTATTATATATATATATATATATGTGTGTGTGTGTGTGTGTGTGTGTATGTATGTATATATATATATATATATATATATATATATATATCAATGTTAGGAAATATATACGATTCCTAAAAATTGGCTTACGATTATTGTAATACCATTTTTTTAAAAAAAAGAAATTAAAATTATTGCGATCATTAAAGAGGAAATAATATAGTAGAAAGCACTTCCAAAATATATACAAAAATATTAAACAAAAAACTGAAAACGATAGTTAACATCTAATTAAAAAAGAACAAGTGGAATTTAAAATGGCACATATCATAACGATTGTTACTTCCACAATACAACAAATAATGGAAAAAAGAAGAGAGTAAATAAAGAAACTCATTTAGCTTTCATTGATTTTTTTAAAGATTTTTACAAAATTGATAATTAAAAATTATGAGTAATAATAGCAAATAGAGCTAACCCCCTCGCATTTGATTAAGGATATTTGGAGTCTATACATCAAAACAAATATAATTTACAGAAAAAAATATAACTAACAAAGGGATCAGATAATATTGTTGCATTTCTTTAATTTTATTTATTATTTATATTGGAAACGTTGTTAAAAAATGGAAAACAACTATTCATACAGAAATACAGTTATATATGTATGTATGAATACGAATTTAAATGTTTTACTACATGTTGATAATTTACTACTCGCAGAAATTGAAGACGAGCTAAATCAAAATTTATATATTTTAGTTTAAATAATATAAAATCGGTAAGAAATATTACCGTATATCTATTGAAAAATACAAAACAATATATTTTTTAGACAAAGAATTAGTACAGACAAAAATAGTTATAAATGAAAAAACTTGGAAAAACAAGTAAATAATTTCAAGTATTTAAGATGTGACCCATATTTAATAATAGTAATGATACTGAAATAAAGTGAATTAGTTTAGAAGTATGTACAGGGCAATGAATAGAAATGTATAATTTAATACAAGACAATAAAGTTTTATAAAACTTTGGCTGTATCAACTAAACTATACGGCAGTGAAATTTAATAGATTAAAAATAATCAACTACATAATTGAATAAAATCAGCTCAAATGATATTTTTAAGATTAATAAATGGATGTACTAACATAGATGGAATTTAAAACACGGATTTAAAATGAAAATTAAATATATAGAGCTTAAACAAAAAAAGAGAACAAAATCAATAGTTTGAACTTTGGGTAAGAATGGAAAAGGAATAATTATCTTGAAAAACAAGAAAATATTACCCTAAAAGAAAAACAAGTATAGCCAAACTGTTTAAAATATAGATTCTATAACAGGATACTACAGATTATTTTGTAAAGAATAATGTGTGTATGTGTGTATACACCAAATGTTATATATATATATATATATATAGGGATGTATAAACATAATGCATTTAAAAATATGTGTATGCAAACAGAAAATATTTTGTTCACATTTATCCAAGTCAAAAAAATATTTCACCTAATCCATTGATCTATAACATATAAACAGATTCATACACAATCTATACGTGTGCATGTTAATAAATAAACAAAGGGTTTTTCTCTTTTCGCTTCGTTGACGTTAAATAAATAAGTAAAAAAAAATGTTAAATTAAAATTCACACTAGAATTAACACGTCAGAATCGGTCACAGTGACGTATTGACTTTGACCGTAGATATCTTAGAAGTGTCGAAGTGGGGACTAGCTGCGAGGGTGATTTTTTACATCGGCCGTGTGTGCGTTGCGTGGATCGATGCAATCCTGCTATTATTAAATTACCTGGACGGTATGTGTGCGTCGGAAATTTTAGAAATTCATTTCCGAAAAAAAGTTAAGGAAGCTCTAGAATATATTTAATGTTGTTTGTTTTCAATCGAAAACTATTGATCGTCTCATGATTTTAATTTAGATTGTTCTTTGAAATACAGTCATAGTAATTAGAAAGCGAATATATCTATAGAAAAATAAAAACTAATCTTAATGGTCATTGTCCAATTTATTATTATCATTTTCTGCAAAAATCTTTACGTTAAATATCTGTGCAAATCAGATATACCGCAATTCATATAAGATCGTATCTTAGTGGTTTATTTCAAATAAATGTTTTCACTTTTCAATCAAAAGTCATATAAACACTATCTATCATGTAATCATATGTTTTATTCCAATTTTAAATAGTTATAATTATATTTAACGTTTTAAATTGAATGATTTAAATCACTTCTTTTGCAATATTTACTATTGTTAATTTCTATATTCACGTCATCACCGAATAGCTTTAATGTTAATAATATTGTTGTTATTACTATGTAATGATAGTGGAATTTCAGAAATTGGCCATAGAAATATACATTAAAAGGAGTAACTCGTATCTATTAAATAAAAATCTTAAACACAATTAATTAAATATATTAATAAGTCTAATATTTCGTTAATTGTAACAGATAAAATAACTATTTGATTATATGTCAAATATATTAAATTTAAACGTTTTTAAGGTAAATATACGAATAAAACATATGCTTTATTACTATTTGCAAAAAAATTCGGTGCATAGACTAACACGTACATTTACCGCTCGTCTTTCAATGCGAATTTGATACTTAATATCTCGTTTATTGTTTCTATACAACACGCATACATATATTCATACACACACACATATACATTTACAAATATATATATATATATATATATATATATATATATATATATATTTATATGTATGTGTGTATGTATGTATGTATATGTATTTGTGTGTATTCATATACACATTTTATTTCGTTCTTTCTAAACAGTATCGAGAATAAGTTTAAGCTGTCGTCAAGTCAAAAATTGACACACAACTAAGTTCATGATCAATGGTTAGAAACCAGACAAGTGTATGTACATGTGTTCATTCACTATAAAATGTATGTATGTATGTATATATATATATATATATATATATATATATATATATATATATATATATATATATATATACAGAGCAAGGAATAAAAGTTTAGATGCATATAAATAGTTTAGAATGACTATATTTTCATATATTGCCACATACAAATATTTATTTCAGATTTTTTTAAATTTTGTTTCAAAGTATACTCACTATCTTAACATAATACTATTTGTAAATATAACGGTAATTTTATATCGGTATTTTTTATATATAAATAGTGGTGAATTATTGATAAGGAAACACTTTTTATCAACTTACGATAAGAATCGAAATTAATCAGGTACTATATGTTTACTTGGTTTGAATAAAAAAAAATACATTTTGAGTTACTTATGATCATTAATGTACAAAGTAATGTCACAACCAGTTGAATTTTATTTGTAGATTTTATTATCTTTTATTTCTCAATTTGTGTGATATTTTTTAAAATAATCCACAAAGTGTAATGTCAAAATCAATTAATTAAATATAAATATTATATGCATAAACGTCACTTCAGAACGTAGCCTTACAACACGGAAGCCATTTTAATATTACACTAACAATCTTTTTTTCTTTATCCACAAAATTTGAAATGTTAATTTACCAATTATACAAAAATATAACACTAAGACTTACTTTTAAACAGTATTGGAACTAATATATATATATATATATATATATATATATATATATATATATATATATATATATATATATATATAGTATCACCCAAATGTGATGTCTAGATTTGTGTTTTATTAAAAAGAAATATGTGTATAGTTTCTTTTGTTCCTTTTAATAAAACACAAATCTAGGCGTCGCATTTAGATGACCCTATATATTTTGGGAAATTTCTATGATCAGTCACAAAAATAAAGAGTAAAAACTAGGGCACGTTTATATTGAACAATTATAAATTGTAATCTTTTTACTTTTTCAATATTTGGTGTGTCTTCTATTAGATTTTATTACTGTTTTGAATCATTTAGAAATATTTTACATTAACGATGAAATAATATCCTGAGGTTTTTCTTTCCATGCAGTAATTACTTTCTCGAAAAATATTTGTGCATACATTACATCGATCCGTCTCACATTCATGACTAAATATAATAACAGATTCTTAGTGGAATTTAAATTTCTATTGTGAATTGACCATATAAAACAATACATCATTTGTTTCAAAATACACTTTTGTAAATTTTGACGTATGCTTCAGATCGTTGTTTTGTCGAAACACAAAATCATGATTAGAAGTATTTTTCGACCAAAATATACAAATTATACCTTAAAATGCTTACGTACAACACATCTGGATTTTGAAATATTTTTTACCAAGTTTTCTGCGTTATTTTTACTGAAACAACTCCAGGCTAAAATACTTCTTCAGAAATATTTTCTATTTCTACAAGAATTTTAATGTTTCTTCAGAATATCCCCATACTGCGCCCATTTTTAGTACAAATAATTCAGATTTACTTTAATTTAACCAAATTACAGCATTCCAATATCGAACAAAATTTTCAATATATTTTTTTAGAAAACTTCAGTCACTTTTCTTACATTTTGTATTAATAAAACGCTTCTTTTTCTAAAATAGCTCCTTTAGTTATTTTTTTATTCATTTTCTTACAGATTCTGTAGAAATGTAAACATATATAGGGTTATCCAAATGTGACGCCTCGATTTTCTATTTTATTAAAAAGAAACTATTATCACATATTTCCGTATACACCACCCTATACACATGTTTCTTTTTAATGAAACACAAATCTAGGCATCGCATTTGAGTGACCCTATAGTATTTATTGAACTTTTCAAATAATTAAACCTTGATTTTTTACTTTACGTACAATTCTTTCATAATCTCTGAAAGTTGTTTTTCTTTTTTGGCCTTATAGAAGTACATATTTCATACGTTAAGTGACTGAATTTTTCTATATATAAGCATAAAGCATAATTTTTTATTTTCTCCTTTTTCATAATTTGTCTAAAGTTCAGCATCTTATGATTTTCTACGATCCTTTGGGGCATATCTAAATTGATTTTTTACCACGTATTATTTATAAAAATAAAATGTTTTGTACTCCGTCAAGTGTTTTTCAATATAAAAATTTATAAAACTTTTACATCAAATTTAATTACAAACTCAAACTACTTTAAAATGTATTTAAACCATCTCTAATATGAGTCTTTCGATTTTATTTAATAAATGATATTGTACTTATACTTATGATATATATATATATATATATATATCCTGTGAAAAAATAACGATAAATATTTTGATTAATTCGATAAAAATGAAAAACGGCATCACCGTACCACCATTCAAACAATTCTGTTTGTGTCGAGGTAGAATCTAAAACTAAAATTTCACAAGAAAATGTAGAGATGAAATTGTAGAGAAAATTTATAAACGTGATAATTGTATTCACATATAGGTCTTTTATATAAGGTTCTAAAAAATCCACCATATACATATAGATAATTAAATTAATGAATTGGGGTATATTTTTAAAAAAATAATATTGAAAAATATTTTAACCAATTTAATTCAAAAAAAATAAATTAAATCAATAAAATTAAAACAAGGACATCATTAAAACGGTCAATAGAAATTACAAATTCTTCGATTCTATCGTCGAAGACAAGACAAGTTTCAAGTACAACTCGGAAATCGAGTGCCAGAGTGTATAGTGGTCACCAGGTTCACCGATAGTGAGAAAACTGCGTTTTAATTTTGAATAAATATTTAGATTTTTGACAAAATGAAAAAAATCTTTTTTTATTCAAAAAATTTGATTTCTTTTTCGACTCATTGTCTATAATTAAAAAAATGTATCTAAAGTAAAAATGCTGTATTTGAATCGTTTTTAAAAAATTACATAAACATTTAAGATATTTTAATAACTTTTCAAAAGTTTCCAAACAATCATATCATCTGATAATTAAAATTATACAAATTAATCAAATCGAAGGAAATCTCCCTTTATTAGATACATATATGTAGTTTGTTGATTCATAAAAAATACAATCTTATTGATTATTTCTATTTTATGATAGCGTTAATTGCTATTTATTTTTTAGTATTACTGTGACGAAATAGCCGATAACCCATCGATCAATTAGAAAGTACAAAAGGATACATAAGTAATACAACATAAACACAACTACCGTTTACATAATCGCATGTAATTACCCAAGCCATTATTATGTCATGTGTACCTGTTATAAATACATGATAAGACGTATCTGATAAACTAACAGCATTCATTCGATTGTTATTAAGTGCGTAGTATGTTTCGTACGTAGACGCCAACGAACGATTTCGTTAGAAACGGCCGAGCAAACAGCAATGTTAAATATCTGTTTGAAAGATTTTGTGTGTCTTAAATTCGAGTTGAAATCGCAAAAATGCTATTTATTTTAATCCTTAAAATGTGTACGCAGGCAAAAGAAGCGCGAATGTGTGTTCGTAAATGATGGAAAGAGAGAAAGTAACTGTAGCGCCGTCATAATCGTCGGTCGACAGATAAATGGACGATCGGCGCCTTCAATGGATCCTCGAGGAACAATAACAACGAGAGAGGTTCTCGTTCCATTGTGTATGTTTGTTGACTCGCGTCTGCTTGATTTGGCGATGGATGCGTCTGTCTGTTTACTCGGGCTACTCGGCGCGTCACAACGATGTTTACTGTATTATTTCGAGTACCGTCGCTGCATTACCTGCATGTATAGACTCTAAGATTTTGCAAAATGAACATGAGGTAATGGCTGTGTGTATTTTGTGTGATTGCGGTGAGAGTGTATTGTGTTTGTGCGAAAAATGCATTTGATTTTATTTCAGTTATGTAATTGTGCAAAACATTAAAAAGCATATTTGTGGAATAAATTATATTATTACATATACATACATACATACATACCTACATTCATACATATATATATATATATTTATATATATATATATATATATATATATATATTTCAACCGTACAGTATAAAAATATTGATATTTAGTGAACTATTATCACTAGAATTATTTCAAATAAAAAAATGTCATTTTCTAAATTCACACATATATGATTTTATTAAAAAATGAGAAAATAACAAAAATAGAAGATAAAATTGTATTATTTAAACAAAATAATTATGACTTATTAATTTTTAGCGACACAAAATTGACCGTACAAAATGAAATGAATGCAAAAATGAAATAATAAAAGATATTGTACTATTTCATGTGACTACTTTTTGCTTTAATAACCTATAGCTTGGTTGGAATCGAATGAATTAGTTTTTTTGGATAAAATGCGTATCTTCATAATTCCATATATTATTTATTTAAATAACCTTAATTTTCGTTAAGATGAATCGTTCATCATTTGCAGTTAATATTTATTTCTTCTTCGACCATTTTTATTTTTAACGTTTCATATCTAAATTTATTTTTTATTTTTTACATTTTGGAGTGTGTGTTTTTCTATTACCCTTATATTTTTTATAAACTGTTCTCTCAATAATATAGCTTTAAAACTAACTTCCTAATCGAAAATTCTGTCTATATTTTGTTTAAATTGCTTTACAAAATAAGCAATTAAATAGAAATTATACTAACAAAAATTATTTTATTTATGAATAAAAACAATGCAAAAACACGATTTGGTGTTGTCTAGAAAAATATTAACTGTACGCTAAATTTTATAGGACTGTTTATTACTACGATCCAAGTTTACACTTGTATTTTTTCATATGAAATAGATGTGAAATGTTAAATGTATAATGTTTATTATTATTAACATTTTTTTTCAAAATATATTTAATGTAAACAAACTACACATATTTGAAATATAAAGGTGTACGATAAATGTTATAATTATATATACTTTATATATATATATATATATATATATATATATATATAAAGTACATTTCATAAAAAATACGAGGGCCTCTCATCGTGCAAACATATCTATATCAGAGCAGACATTGATTTGGCTTCGCGACTGCGCATCCGTATCGTCTTCCATTTCCTGTAATTTCGTCGATATCGATGTCATCCCCACAAAACATACACGCACCTATTTTCTTTTCATGTTAAAATCATATCCGTTTGAATAACCTTCCTCGCCAACTTTTTTTTAGCTCTCGTTAATCTATATTATTTACAGTTTATGAATCATTATTTTAAAAATAAACTCGATAGCTGTTTTCTTAATAAACATATAATAGTAAGTATCCTTAAATAAAATATATAATAAGTTAATTTTTATCAGTATAGAAATATAATTTATATAAATGAAACAGTTCGCCAAAAACCTTGATTCATAATTTTATGATTATAAAACAATTACAACTTTTAAATTCAAACAATATATAAAACCATTTACAAATAATTTTAGCAATCAAATTTCAAAAAATTAGAAAGGAATTTTTATTGCCATTTGGGGAAGATTCCTAAACCATGTGTATTCAGCCATTTCTGACTTATCTCTCTCTTTTTCTTATAGTCTGAAACGTACAGTTAGCCACTCAGATATTTATCCCTAATCAGCCCTTATGCTACTTTATGATTTCTCGCATTTGAGTCTATTTTTTAGCCACATGACCATTTTTCAACCACAAATAAGTTCTAATCTTTAAAGGATATATCCAATCATCTGCTATAGTTGACCTGTTAAATCGTAGTACTCTAATCATTGTGACAAATATGTCACCAATGACGATTTCGTTTTGATTCTTCTTTACTTGTTAGAAAGGAGATCTTATTCTCTTATAATTTCGTACATTCAAAAAACAATAGTATTTTATTCAAGGGCACAATGTCAACGTGTTTTGAACTAAATTCAATTTACCCAAAATAATTAAACGTTGTACATGTGAACTTAAAATACCTGCATAAGATATATTTTAGTATTTTTCGTTTATTTCACAAAGCAAGCATAGGGGTGAGTCAACTAGCCCGATATTGTATTCCCTTTTATATTACTATGCTATAAAATAATTTAACTAATGATAAACTAGAAAAGGATAAATTTTATTTGTAATTTAAACGAAAACAAAATTTTTCAATGTAATTACTGAATATTTTTATAAAATCTTATATAATTGACTTAAAATGATCAAGAAATACCTACTAATTCGCCAAATTGGAATCTAGTTGAAAATTGATGATCTATTTTGAAAATATTAATTTGGCATTTTACTAATAGTAATATCTAAAATAATAACTTTTAACATCCCTTAACAATATACGATCTCTATCGAATAATCTAAGTAAAGAGTAAAATTATTTAACTGAATATAAATTCTAGAAAAAAACAATTTATTTTATAAATAGATTTATTTTATAAATACTTTTACTGCGAAAAGCCTTTTTAAAATTCTATATTGTTTTTTAATTATTATTTACCATACTATTAAAGTTAACTTTCACATAAATGACTTATCATCTCAACACCACAAGATAGTATAAAAGTGTTCAATAATTACTTATTATTCGCTATACTCCTTTATGAACTGATGCACTTTTCCTTGATAATACTATTATCATCAAAACGTTATTTTGTGAAATCTAGATTTTATAATGCATTGTTCTAAAAATAATAATAAAAATAAATAATTATTAAACAAGTTTATAATATTTTGAGACTTTAAAGAGATAATTCATTTTTGGAAAGTGAATTTGCCACAGTTCCAAAACAAATAGTGGCATTATTTTTGTTGTAAAAAAGATTGTGAACGTTACCTATTCTTTATCTAACTAATTTCATTTTAAAAATTCAATAAAAAATACTTTCTTTGACGGAATTATGAATATATTTTTAATTGTTTAAATAAATATATATATATATATATATATTAATTGAGTTATTAAAAAAATAATGCAGGATTTTCATTAAGAAAGTAGTATTTTTTTCAAAAAAGCATACCAAACAATATAATGATAATTTTGATTCACAACTTTTGTCATCTGGGGAATAGCTTTATAATTCCATCTGTCCAAAACTTCCCATTTATTTCGGCAAACAATTTTGATTAATGTATTTTACAAGCCTCAAGGAATCAAAGTTTTTACTATCAAGCGAGTTTTGTAGAAATCTAAACAAATGTTAAATCTGAGGATGCAAGATCGCATGATGAATGGATGAGAACATTCCAATTCAGCTCCATTAATTTTTGCCGAGTCTGTAAAGATTTGGGTGGTGTCACGTTATTTTTGGTGAAAGATTAAATCATTTTATATTGACTAGTTTTGACCAGTTTTCCTGAAATTTGCCATTAGTCGGCGTAATTGACAACAATACTTCTCAGAATTATTGTTTCGATTAGATGTCAAAAGCTCATAATAGAGTATTTCTTTATAATCCCACCATAAGCATATCATGAACTTCTTGGGATGTAAACTCTCTTCTAGAGTAGTTAATGGAGCTAATCCTGTCTTACCCCAATACTTTCGGCCCATCTGTGTATATATATATATATATATATATATATATATATATATATATATATATATATATATATATATATATACGAGGGTCGTTTGGTAAGTATGGTAAATTTATTTATTGTTTAATTTAATTAGTTAATTAATTAAATTAATTTTTTCAATTTAGATTTTCTTACTTTTTTACCATACTTATCAAACGACCCTAATGTATATATATATATATATATATATATATATATATATATATATATGTATGTATGTATGTATTTATGTTCATATGAACATTAATTACACACACACATATATGTACAAGCACATGCGAACATAACTATAATTTATTTCAACCTAAATTAGTGCGAAAATATCCCAAGTGACGAATAAAATTCGATACACTGTTTCCTGAACGTAGTTTCAATTTACAGAAGACGCTACAAAGAAGCTGTGGAGTATTACTCTATAGCAATTAGACAAGACGTTTGTTGAAAAGAAATGACGTTTACGCAATACAAGAACAACGACGAAATTTATCTTTGTCATACGTACGTTTTTAAAAACATGAGTCGATAAACGAACAACAGTTGAAAAAATATACAGCGTGTTTATATATATATATATATATATATATATATATATATATATATATATATATATATATATATATATATATATGTATGTATGTATATACATAACCTTGTATATTTATGTCTTTATGTAGTCTGATTTGTGGGAATTCCGTACAGTTTTTTATTCACGCATTAAAAAAAACATAAACAAGAATCTGAGAATAGACATTAAGACTCACATTCCATATCGATACAAATATACGTATACAGTCGATCTTCCTATACACGTGAACATATGTGTGAGTATATGAATATATTTGTATATGTATTTTTATATAAAGATGTATTTATAAAATAGGATGTTAAAAGAAAATGTATTGATAAATATAATTCAAATGATTTTTTAAATATTAATTTTGTATAAGTTGAAAATAAAATGTTTTGAATGAAAATCATTCTTTATTTAAAACAAAAATTGTTATAAAAGTTATTGTGTTTTGTACAAAGATAATGGACGATCAACGTATAGAGAGTTGTTTCCATAAAACGACAATCGGATATACGAAATATACGATGAATACAGAATATTGTTTAGTGTAGTTGTATTTTTTATTTTAATATGCGTAAGGAAACATCTTGACGTATCCGAATAAGATCTACTTGGAGTTTCTGAGATTGGAACGAAAAAGATGTCTGTAACGTCGAGGTGGAGATCATTAAATTCTGCAATGCATTAAACAGTTTGACTACGATGGCGTTTGTAACGTGAGAGCGTACACGTGTTGGCGCGTTATATGTGAAAGATGACGGCAAGTCTCAGTAAATCGCGACATTCGCCGTGTCTGTCAGCATCTGTGAATCGTACAGATATATTGGAACGCTTGTGAAGAGCTCATTCTACGATTACAGAACGTATACATTCTGTACGCATGAAAATAATATGCACACGTACGCGAGCATGTGCGCGCGTGTACGCCAAGAAGTATCGAATGGCGATGCCGTCTGACTTGTTCTCGTCATGCAGATTGATGGCCGAAACGCCGATGTTCATTTGCGAAATCTACTATTAGATAAAGGAGAGTTTTTCGAGTACATTCGTTGAGAACCTATTTCCTTTACTCTTCGCTTGATTTTCAGCTGTGTCATGCACATTAACTGCAATATATTAAAATAGAAACCAAATGTCATATTTTTATCAATCATTAATTGATATTTAGGTTAATCTCTAATAATATAGTCAAGAATAGGCGTATGATATTCATACATTAAATTTATAAAAAATATATATTCATAAAATATTTATATCTGTATTTTAAACATGTCATATATTAATATATTCGAAAAATATTTATTGAAAATGTAAAAAAGATATTTCAATATACATACATACATACATATATATATATATATATACATATACATATATATATATATATATATATATATATACATATATATATATATATATATATATATATATATATATATATATATATATATATATATATATATGAGCCGTTCACAAGCCAAAGAGATTAACTCTAGTTTTTATTTATTTTTTTAATTTTAGTGTCAAAGCAATTGATCGACTTCTGACTTTTTATATTTAAACAAATTTCCCTAATAATTAGTTTTAACATTTTTAAATAACAAAACTTGTTTGGTCATTGAATAATAAATAATTTATTTTAGAAGCCATTGTGATTAATTCTATATTTTAAAGCAAATCGTTTCAAAAATGTAATTCAAACTCATATAAAATTTTAATTAAGTTACCATTGAATATACGAGATAATAACAGACAACTTTTTAATGTTGTCTCGTCATAAAAAAGTAAAATAATTAATCAGTTACAGTTCAAATGCCATAGAAGCAAGTACTTGTGAGTTATTAAAAAGTTATTTGAAGTTTAGTGTTAGTTTACAATTTCGATTGCCACGATTTTAATAAAAATTTAAGTCACATGTTCTTTTAGCCAGAACCTGAAGGATCTCACGAATCTCAGAAAATTTCGTCGTACTTAGTAAGGTATATAAATATTTATACTAAAAACTATGAAAAAATAAAAACTTACTCAGACTCATACACAGGACAAAGTAGAAATATTAAAACTATTTTAAGTTTATTGAAATTAGTTCAAAGAAAAGAAATAAGAACTAAGTCAATTGAGTTGAAATTTTTGCTAAATGGGCATAGATATTTGCCAAATGATTCAAATTTTGCCATTATCAAGTCACATGCAAAAAAATCAAAGACATTTTTTCACCAGATAATTTGTTCAACATAATTAAAACCAGTAAAAAAGCACCGTTTCATGTGGCTCAAATGACTCATCAGGATTTTTGAAGTGAAACTTCTTTAGCAGCGTTGGGGTAAAATTTTTACATACAACGGAAGTTACGTACCGAATCTACACAGCGGAAATCTAGTATACATGGTATACATAGAACATAGGGTAAAGGGGTAGTGAGGCCCATCACGCATGCGCGCCTGTTTAAATGATTGTAAAGCAATAGGCAGCACGTTGTATTTGCTATATTTTTTCACTGTTCTATTAGTAATTATTACTTACAATTAGTCTGTGAATTGTGCTTAAATAAAAATGTTATTCAGTGTAATAACATTGATATTTTTGGTAAATATATTAATTTACATAATCTCATATTATAATATTAAGCTAAATAATCATACAAATAATATTACATTATATCCACGTGGTATTTAAAAAATTATCAAATCAACGTGAAATCGAGGTTATGGGAATGTATACCAATATATAGTATTTTATAATATTATGTATATACATTTAATCTATTTATCAAATAAAAGAATTACTATTAAAAACACGTGGTACTTAAAAATTATCGAAACCTATACAGTTTTGAGGTTATTTGTTGTTTTATTTATAACAATTTCTCACAATAATTTTATTTATAATTATGATCAAATTATTCTACACTTTTATCAAAAAATGTTATATTAAAATTATTATGAATTCTTTGTTCTCAGGTGACATTTTGAAGATTTATTGAATTTTAAGTGGTGTTATAAAATTATCAATTATCAATAAATAATATCTAAATAGATGCTATTTATTGCAGTTATATATTATTTGTGAGTATTTCCTTTAATTGTTTTATTTTCAAAATATTGATCTAATTGTATATTATATATTATACAATAGTAATAAAAAAAATGTTTTTTACATGTTTAAGATGGTAAAGTCTATTGGGTAAAAATTTTACTTATCAAAAACCATTTATATTATTTATACCTACTAAATCTCCATCGGAGGAAGCAATAGAAATCGAAGAAATTCCAAATGAAGACGAATAAATTTTCATAATTCATAGTTTTATAAAAGTTTTAATTTGAAAATAAATGTTAATCTTACTTAATATAAAATAATTGTAAAAATTTAATTTATTTAAAAAATTGATCATTTTCTATTTAAATTTTTATCCCGTGTATTTCCGCCTCTCTCCCTACTACATTTCTTCATTTTGTTACTTGCTTTATCTGACGAATTTGTTCATTTACGAGTTTTAGGCATGCGTTTGTCCGTTTACCTTTTTATTACTTTACGGAAAAGAAGTTTCACTTCTGGCATGCGTACATAGTACACATACCCTGTTTTTCTCTACGAAACCTTTTGAAAATTCTATAATTAACAGAAAAGTAACACTTGCAGGATTACCATTTAATTGGCTTAAAATTCACCTGATAAAATTAGAAAGATCCAAACCGCACATCATACAATTCAAATATGATTTTAATGAAGATTCAGATTTTAATACCATTAATATAAGAAAATCTGTAGCAGGTAGACCACTAGTTCTAAAAAATGTAGATCAGCTTTTATTATATCCTGTAGGTGGAATTGTGACAAAAGAAAAAAGGAAAGACATGATGGACCTGTTGAAATTCATTCCTCCTATTAAACACGACTAATATAAAAACTTAAGAACAAGTCGACTTGACGAGACTTCAAATACACCTGACGAAGAAGACATAATAACGGTTGCTAATGATTCAATTTAAGTAAACTAATAATAATAATTGTAATAGTGATTGAATATTAAATGTTTCTTTTTAAAAATCTTTAATAAAAAATATATGATAATAAAGTTTTTCTGCAATAAAAAAAATTTGAAAATTGAGTTTGATGTTTTTTTTTAATTTTCACTTGCTGAATCGATTAACTCCATTAGTCATGCAAAAATTGTAATAATAGTAACTATTACTCCTTGGATACACTATCTTATGCTTTTTATATGTCGTTAGAGAGAAGTTACATTTGCAATAATACATTCTACAATGTTTATTTCAATTTATATTTGAAAAGGAATTTTTAAAAACAATATATATTGTTTTATTACTTTCCTCTACTTTTTGTTTTATGAAAATAATCTATTTGACAAGTAAGCGGCTCATATATATATATATATATATATATATATATATATATATATATATATATATATATATATATATATATACACGAGTACATACATACATACTGATGGACAAAAATACTCGCTGGATAGAAAGGATTATGAAATTAAAAAACAAAAATAAATTTCAAATAAAATAATCATTTTATTATAACTAGACATATTTTAGATTAATATGATAAAGAAAATATTTAATCTAATGTCCTTAATTAGTAGCAATATCATACAAAATATATTGAAATATCAGATTTGTAGTAAACAAAAGATTCGCGACTTAAACAATTTTTATAACAATAATCAAATAAATACTAGTAAAAAATCTTAATTTACTACTTAATTTCACTACCTGTTTATTTGGTTACTTTTGTAAAACGATTCAGCATAGAATAAATATTTTTTTAGATTTTCTTTATTGCAATTTTGGACTATTTTTCTTGAAGTATTTATTTCATTGGTTTCTTTAATATTATGTGATGTTGTCTTGTACGTTTATTAAATCTGAGTACTGCAGTAGAATTTTGAAGAAGCTTATATAGAATCCAAAAAATACGATACGAGCTGAGTCATTGTCCTACCGGAAATAATAGTCGCTTCTTAAAACCGATTTGTATGTACCTTTCTTAAATATTATTTTCAAAAAATGTAGATTTTTGCTTGTCCATCTTATTATCTATAAATGCAAGTTCTCTAATTCTCAAAACATTATATACAATCTCATACCATGATTTCACCACCTTCAATACTTAACAAATATTTGTATATTTTTTCTTATCCAACTTTATACCAGGTTTTTTCTACACGATACTTAGCTATCCGTCTTGTACATACGATTTTTTTTTTACATTTAAAAAAAAAAGCTTCCTAACCATGCGACTATCAGATATTTGCGCAGCTGGAGTAATTACTGATCAGGTACACTCCAACAACTGACCGCAAGGTCGTTGCAGCCACGTTCGTACATTTAAAAATAAAACTTTTCTTCAAATTTATCCATTCGTTTACAAAATCACATGATCTTGGTAGCCAATTGATGGGTTCATTTTGTGAAATAATAGACTCATTAAATGTTTGTTTCAATAAGTCTATTATTGTTTCCGTAGATGCATGACACGTAGCACCATCCTGTTGAAAGCACATATCGTGCAAACCATTTTCAATAATTTTTGAAAAAAAATATATTAGTCATGGTTTGGTAACGCACTCCTTTTACCGTAACATAATCTCCAGCTTAATTTTGAAATTTTTTCTAACAAAAGCAATATTTGTCTCACTTCTTGCATTTATTAGTTTTCAGACACTCCTGTATCACCTAGATTAAAATTGTTTTCAAATTTTTCAACAATTCGATAAATGACACATTCACTTGTACTATTGTGTTGACCGTAAATTTCACGAAGCGCACGATAAGTTGTACGAATTGAACATTGATTTTTATAATAAGTTTTTATAATTTCCAATCGTTGTTGAAGTATTAAACGGTCCATGATAATTTTTCAAACTATACTTAGTTAAAATGTCAAAATAAGCTTTAAAAAAATAAAATATGGCTGCCACTAGCTGACAAAGTTTTGATATTCTTATTGGAAAACCCTATATATATATATATATATATATATATATATATATACACGTATATAAGGACTTTAAATAAAAACTTATGCATTAAAATAATAATAAGGATACATATCAGTTAGTGAAATATAAAAGAAAATATAATTTAAATTTTAAAAATTGTAAATTCAATAGCAAATAAAAGTTATTGAATAAAATATATGAATTTATTTCCTATCCGTTCGTCGAAATACATTAAAAAATCTATATATCAACTGTCAATTTAACAACAATAATTTTTGGTGCTAACTGATTATTAATTTAAAATCAGAAAGTGAAATTGATAAGAACACCAAGTGCACACGTGCATGATAATTGTACATGAAATAGTCGGACGAAATATCATTTTTCTGTAATAGGATGTATCACTTTATTTTCTATCATACAGGCATTTTTGTACAGTCATTGATTTTCAAACGTGTATTTACAAAAATACATACAAATATATTACTCGAATACATCATATTAACAGAATGTCTCTTTATGTTTCTAAATAAAGCCTAAACAAAATGTATTAATATATAATTAGAATTATTTTTTATCTTTTTATATAAACTGGCAGAAAATATTTAACATTATTCATTAATACTCATTGAATCCGATATACTAATTATTTGAGAACATTTTATGACTCATTGATCGTTATTCATTAACTTTATGGTGCATCATATGATGTTTCCGTTTATTATTATTTTTATTCAATGAATAAACATATTGCGTCGTGTATGTAAAATTTTACAAAATAACGATTATCTGTAATCTGTTGCTTGTATATTAAGTTAAATCAAATGCAGACGATTCGTTTTCACCGTCCATCTGGGCATCGTCAACGTTCCAGTGAATCTCTCAAACTTGAATGCTTACAATCCGTTCCGAGATCATAAAAAGCAGTACATTAACACACATATAAATATATACATTCTCATACATTAGCATACATGTGCATACGATACACATATCAACGTAAACGACTCACTTCTTTGCCAAGAACGAGCAGCAGCAATAACCGTCGCAGCATGCTTGTCCGTCCAACTGAAGACAGACACATTTGACAATTGATTGACGTTTATAAGGAGCGCGCGTTGCTGCCGGCCGGCGCGGTGTTTGTTCAGGCCAACAACAGACGAACCCGAGCGACCGGTGCAGGTCTGGTTTCGATTAAGAGAAGAGACGTCGACGGCGTCCGGCCGAGCGTTAAAACATGCTGGCCATCGTCGAAGCCACCGCGGCGGCTTTCGATATATCTGCGTACGCTTTCTCAATGGCCGCTTCCTGTTTTTGTACGGCCTCTCTCGTATGCGCCGACCACGAACAAACGTGTCGGTTGTTCTGAACACTGACTGAAACGGGCATCGATGAGACAACAGATCGATTCTTACACGATCGTGTTCTAGTTTGGCATATAAATGATTCGCGGCATCTTTAATATGATCGTCAAGTAAACGTCGACCGACATGCATATGTGCGTAACAATGTGTTTTTTTTTTAAAAAAAATAATTGTACTTCCGAATTCGCTCAAACCTTAGCCAGCTAAAAAATCTAAACTATTATCCAACACGTTATTCAACAAAAGCCAAATATTTAATAAAAGAATTATCACTTCTACACTAAAAGTTTTTGTTAAAATGTTAAATAATTAATTATTTTCACTTTTTACGAGTACTATAACATAAATGACAACTTTATCGTCATAAAATCGCAGACACATAAAATAAGTACAATATTTATTCTTAATTTTATTACCAACAAAACTAAAAAACGCACAATAAATAATTATTAAACATTCTGAAAATATACAAAATTTGTCCAAAAAGAAAAGAACTATTAAAATAAGGCGTCAACAATCCAACTCAACTGACTCCCATCAATAGCACTGTATAAAGGAAATCTTAATATTTAACCTTACTTCTGGCCGATCAAGCTATGTTATTTCTTCATTGTACGCGATTGTGTGAACTAGTCTTCCGTGAGCTCGACAATTTTATGATTGTAGAAACACGAAGTATTTTGAAATGATTTTTATTTAATAATTTTTTTTAATATTTAGTGATGTTTTTTAAGGATCAGTAATGAATTTGTGTTTAATTTTGTTTTAAATTGTAGAATCGAGGAAGATAGTGCGAAGTAAAACGACTGAAGCATGAGGAAACAAGACTTGGATACTGCACCATACAACGCTCCTGTTGGCATATCGCTCCTCGTTCGTGAGTTTTTGACAAAACACAAGATGACTCTTGTCCTCCAATCACTCTTCTATTCAAATTTCGTTTCAACAAACTTTTTTAATTACCATAGTTAAAATTCGTCTATTTCAGACGATAGAAGAGATCAAAGATAATTCGCTAGGAAATCTACACGTCATCTCATAGAACGCGTCCAGAACTAGAAAAAAATAGTTGAAATTATGCTTAAAAAGTAGAGAAAATTATTTCAAAGGAAACACGGCTAAACAAGGTTTAAGTATTGTAAATAAATTCTAATATGAAAATGTCAATATTTTTTGGAGAAAACTCGTATTAACGAAAAAAATAAACTACAACTCGTCTCTATTGGAATCGAGATTATTGACATTCAACATTATAATTATGATTCTTCGTAACAATTTTTTATTTCATATAGCGAGTTAGGTATTTTTCAATAAATATTAAAGCATATTTGCAATTTTCAAGAGATCGCCTCGTGAATATTTGGTTAGTGGGGCTCCAAAATAACCACTGGATATATTATTTCACAAATTAAAATGCTATAAACGATTATAATTTATTGAGCACTTTTAGAATATCTTATAGTATTGGAAACTAATTTATTTGTAAAATACTTCATTTTTTCCAAATTATTTACAAATATTTATTAAGTTCATTCTATGACCTAATTATCTTAATATTTATTTTGATAATTTGATAAATTTACTTTAACACAAATAATTATTTCCCTAACACCAAAAGATATTACAAAATTATTTATTGTTTCTTTTATTTGTTACAAGCTGATGCACATTTTGATGGCCACACCATAATCGGATCAAGGATCTGTTTTATAATATCTATAGAAAATTTACATTTTATACTATGGAACTCTGACGGTATGACTCGCGCATTCAAATACACATTAGGATTCTAAATGAATAAAGTGAACAATAAATCATTATTAAACACTTTTATAGTATTAGGTCGTGTAATATGAAATGTCAGATTTCTCATCAGTCACAAGTGAATCGTTCAATTGATTGTTATATGTTTAAAAGTTATAAGTTTTTTTTGTGTTCATTTAAAGTTCATACAGTTCTCAGTAAGTTACTGTTATTTTTTTCAATTTTTTGATAGCTGTAATTTTTTCAGAAATTTTGTATAATGATGTCGACCAAAGAATTAAGAGTTCTTTTTTGTACAAGTTCAAATTGGGTAATAGCGCGGCACATGCCGCTCGAAATATCAACATTGTGCTTGACGATGGTACCGTTAATGAACGAACCGTACAGAGATGGTTCAACCGTTCAGAGATGGTCCGTTGTGGAGAAAAGGACTTAAAGAATAAGCCTCACGGAAAACCACCTGTCCTTATTGATGGTGACGTTCTTCGAGCGCTGGTGGAAGTTGATCCCTCTCGAACATTGTCTTACCTTGCAGAAGAACTTGGGGTATGTTGCAAAACCATCGGTAATCATCTCAAAAATATAGAAAAGGTTAAAAAGCTCGAAAAATTGGTTCCACATGATTTGAATGATCAGAAAATGTAGCGAAGATTTGAAATTTGCAGTTCGCTTTATTTGAAAACAATAGGACGCTCTTTTTGAGAAGAATTATAATCTGCTATGAAAAATGGATCAGCTACGACAATAGAAAGCGATCGGGAGATTGGGTTATTCGTGGTGAACATCCAGGACATACACCGAAGCCATCTCTACATGGCCAGTTGATTATGGTGACAATATGGTGTATCGCTGCAAAGGGTATCGTTCATTATTCATTCTTAAGGCCTGGCCAAACAATAACAGCTCAGTCATATTGTTTTGAAATTGAAGAAATGCATACAAAACTTGTCCAAATGGACCCTAAATTAACCAATAGACATGGACCCATCCTCCTTCACAACAATCCAAGACTGCATGTAGCGCAAATAACATTGCAAAAGCTAAACGATTTAGACTACGAGATCTTGCCGCATCCTCGATACTTGCCTGATCTTTCACCAGCAGATTAGCACTTATTTCTCAGTTTGCAACACTACATACGAACTAAAACCTTTCGTAATATGAATGAGGTCGAAAGGACCTTTACAGACTGTGTCTTCTAAAGACCGCAACTTTTTCAAAAGAAGATTTTTTTCTGGAAACGCGTTGGTAAGAGTGTATACAAGCTAATGGTGCTTATTTTGATTAATAAAATGTTTATTTGAATTTTTTTTAAAAAAAACAATTTTTATTTCTCTTTGAATAATCTGACATTTCACATTACACGACCTAATATTTTGTAATAAGATGAAAATTAATTAATCTCTTATTTCTACGAAAAGAACAAACAGACGACTTTAATTCGCAGTTTTTAATATACGTAATATAAAATAACTTTAATTTCGTCGTTAATTTATTTTAATAGAAACAAATCAATTTATCTAAAATACTAATGAAAACTGAGAAATGACTAACGTCTTACATTTAAATAACGAACAACCTAGGAACTCACAAATTGAACATCGATAATCAAACATCCGACTTGTGTATGTTTGCGTGTGTGTATACTCATACAGTACAATAGCCACGAATACCTACATTTTCGGTTAAACGCACATTCAAAAAGAACTGGATATGAGCAGCAGTACAGTACCTCGATTCAACAATAGTAATAATAATCGTAATAATAATAAACCACCCTGCCACGTATGACAGGGGGCTCGAACAGCACTATCCCGTCGTACGGAACAATTGCCGTCAAGTAGGGGGTACATGTCCCCTGTTCAGAAATCACCACGACACTGACATAATCACAGGGCCTCTGACATGAACACAAAGAGCGAAAGGTGCGCTACTACTACTACTACATCGCGTAGCACGTATATTACATAAACTAACTCATGTGTATATGTATATGTGTGTGTGTGTGTGTTTGACTACGTTTATTATAAGAGGCATTTTATGTCTGTCGTGAAATATGGCCTTTCAATGAACTGATTTCTCTTTTTATTCTAAATTTTAACATCGGTTAATTTCCATACGACCGAACTGTTGATTTTTTCTTTTTCTATGAACGTTCCATTATTGATTTTTTTTTTAATATAAGTTAATCATGAAAACGATTAAAACAATTAATCGAAAATACACAGAGACAATATCGTAAAATGTGATCCTTTTCAATGATAACTATGTGTACACTAAATTATCGACACGATCTTCTTGTTCCTCTACTCGTTCATAGTTTAATTATTCTTTGCGTATACAAACACACGCGTACTCGAGTGCCCTCCAATAATTCAAGTAGCAATATATTTGCACGGATAAATTCAAGTAATCCTTCAAAATGAAGTGTACTTTTAAATAATACTCGTCAACATCCGTGTAATCTTTTGCCTATAGGCATACATACAAACACGTGCATATATAAATACATATACATACACAACATATACACATATGTATATATATATATATAATAAATGATGATAAGAGTTTTAACGCAAATATTTTATTTAAATTAAAACAAAATATCCAGTGCGTCGATAAAACTTTTAGTCATGCAGATTAAATTAAATATTGAACCTAAAAATATTTGAAAATAAATATCATGTAATATAGAATTTTGTAATCAAAATGAAAAGAATGTAAAAGAACTAAGTGTCGAAAACTATTATTTACATATTGTAATTATCAGCCCTTTCTATCAATTACTAGATAAAGCCTTTTTTCAAATCCTTCTACTTCGTGCGATCCAATGCATTTCTTTCCTCTTTTTCCTTAAATCTCTTTCTGTACCTTTTTATATCTCTAGGTTCCCAATCAATAATTTCACTTAGCATCGATGTTCTTCTCTTCTTCCTTTGTGACTAGTCTATTTCCGTTTTAAACTTATTACTTTTGCTATTATATCCGTAAATTTTGTTTTCTTTCTAATCCATTCATTTTTTTCTATCTCTACGTGTTTTATTCCGTACTTACATTTTTTATACTTCTTTGTGTTGCCTAAAACAGCTAAATTATTCTAACATTTGAGATCCATGTTTCACTGCAATAAGTAAGAACACATAGGATGAATTTATCAAAAATTGTTTTCTTCAAATATAAAGAAATATCCGGCTTTATAATATAAGCATGTTTCGAATTGACACTATCCCATTTTTATTCTCATGTTCACTTCTTGTATAAATGTTCTTTTAGCGTTAAAGAATTATCCTAGAATACTTGGTTTTCAACTATTTCTATTTGTGTTCCTTTGAATTAGATTTTCTTTTGATTTGAAAATTCGTTGTACATTACTTTTGTCTGGCTAAGGTTCATCATAACACAATTTTTTTCATATCTAAATTTTCTATTGTTTTAATATTTATCTAACTTACTAAAAAAATAATATATCATCAAAAAATTTTCAACGTTGAAATATTCACCATTTATTTTCAATTATTCAAATTCCCAATTAAGTGACTTAAATATTTTAATGCTCTTAATGATTTTGGTGACAATACATAGACCACTTCTTTTGTAATTTTAAACTTTTCTGTTTCTTGTATTTGTACGAAGAATGTAAAACTTTTATAAATACATAAATCCTAATATCCAATATAAACTTCTTTAATTTCTTAATTTTGTAATACATTTAATACTTTTGAAGTATTGACTAAATCGAATATTTTTTTATTATTGTATATATATATATATATATATATATATATATATATATTTATATATAAATTATTGATTGGATACCTTGATGTGTAAAAAGGTTAAGGAAGAGACCCATGGATACAAATAGGCAATTCCTGTGTAACATGGGATTTTCGTTTTACTATAACATGGTTTTGCTCTAACACAGTTATATTATAGAATCGGAAAAATCTACAAAAAATAAGAATTTTTAAATAAAAATGAGATCATTGATTTAATCAATACATTTCATTCAAGCAAACAGATTTAATATTTAACAGAACAATCCGAGTAAAGTTTCTATTGCAAGCTGTTAAAATTGTAAATTCGAGTGAAAAGT
>CP092091.1:44285490-44290490 GCA_029203775.1 Neoneuromus ignobilis
TATATATATATATCAAAATTATTTCGAGACAGTTATAAAGTTCACTGGATTTCTTACATCTACGCCGGATTGCCAAGCAGGATTTCAAAGTGGATTTAACATAATAAAATCACATTCAAATATTATTAGTCGATGCAATAAGCTTCAAATATCCTCTGCCTTGAATTTATAGGTTATGAAAAAGCCTTCTATAATATGTAAGCCTTCGACTCGTGAATATGACAATGATATTGAATGCATTGAAGAATTAAGGAATTAAAGAAGCATATGTATATTGAAATCGTAGGTCATAATTTTAAAAATCTTACAAATATATGAAGAAATAGAGAATTTTAAAATTATGAAAAAAGTGAGACAAGGCGATGCAATATAACCAAAATTATTTACTTCTGCGTTAAAAAAAATATTTGAGAAACTGAATTGAGAATTTGAAGGATTAAAAGCAAATAAAGAGATACTAAATCACTTAGTAAGATTTAAAGACACCATTATAATTTTCTCAACAAGTCCAGATAAACATGAAAACAGAATAAAAGAATTTGATAAAGCAAATCAAAAAATTATTCATATGATAAACTTCAACAAGATAAAAGTGAGGTACAATGAAGTTTTAGATTAAAGAATAATCGACTAAACTAAAAAACAAAACTAAACTAAAATCGACTAACTAAAAGGAATAGAAATACGAGAAGTTGAAAAATGTATATATCTGAGATAGCTCATTAGCAGTAAAGGAACACTTATAGAAGAAGTGGATAGGAGAATAAAAATAGAATGATGTTAATTTGGACTAAATTCGCATATTTTTAGTCGAATATTCCTTTATTTTTTTAAAAAAAAGATATTGATCAACGTAAAAATGAAAAATTTGAAATAGAAATGGGGTAGTCATATAACAAAAAGAGAGGACCATCGATGAATAAATGAAGTTATTCAATTGAACATCTAGATATATAAGAAAGTTTAGAGAAAGAGCCGTCTCTAAACTTTCTAAAGAAAGTTTAGAGAAATGGAATAGAAATTTAAGAAAATTCCTCAATGGATTGGAAGAAAAAGGTATTGGATAAGTTAGAATGGAAAATTGTGGAGAGGTCTTCATCTAGCAGTGGACAGAAACAGTCTGAATATATATATATATATATATATATATATATATATATATATATACAATCGTTGGTTTTCTCCAATTCTACGGGTCTATTTTTCAATATTGATGATACTTATATTCAGGAATATAAGTTACTTAAAGTTGTTTCTATTAACTTGCTCAATATATTTATATAATATATATATATATATATATATATATATATATATATATATATATGTACTTCATAATTTCTTTGAGTAAAATATAACAAGCAAAATTGATGAAATGGGTATAAGCAGGACGTATAATGAGAAGATAAGACAACAAATGGACAAAAATAATTGTAAAGTGGCAAATAAAAAACAAAAAGAGAACCAAGAAAATACTCCATTAAAAATTGAGAATTGATATTGTACTGTTGGGACGAGGGGAGAATGAGATTAGCTGCTGATAAGAATCAATGAAAGACTCTTGGGAAAACATTTAAAAGCAAATTACAACATTCGATGAGACTTTTGCTCAGCAGTGAGCTGATATAGACTTTTATGATTACTATATATATATATATATATATATATATATATATATATATATATATATATATATATATATATATATATATATATATGTATATATAAATAAACCTAATATTAAATAATTAAATTTCAGTAATTTATTCATTATTTATAAAGATAACATTATAATAATATAAGAGAAATTATTTATATTCACAACAAAAATGGAGGATGGTATTAACGTAATATTATTTTTCGGAATATTTTTTTTCAACAGCTTACAGTTTTTTTCTTATTTTCTTGTTATATATATATCTCATTATTCCTTTATAATTATTCGATTTTTAATAAATAAAATCGTTCATGTCAGTCGAACAGTTATATTTTTATTGATTACTCTATCTTACAGATATAAAAATTGAATCATCTCTTCAACTGAATTATATTTACAGTGAAGTTTTCTAATTTCCACAGTTTAATTCCAATTCGTTATAAATGAATTTATTTCACAATCAATAAACTAAAACTATTGCATTAAAACGACAACAATCGCACGACATTTCTCGATCCCAGCACACATCAAGGTGTACACACATACAAACACTCGTAGAGAGAGGGCCGCAGCCATCTCAGATCACACTTGACTGATTAATTAAGGCAGTACGGCGCTGCGCAGGTGGTCTCATGACAGATCGAAACTGGCGATAAGAACGAAAGACCTACACACACACACACACATACGCATTCACGACTAGCCATAAGATTGAGTGAGAAAATAGGAGAAAAAATACAGTGATACGGATACAAATAAAATAATACATAAAAACAATGTATATATTTAGATACTCATACACACACACACACACAAACACACACACACACACACACACACACACACACATATATATATATATATATATATATATATATATATATATATGAATAGATGCACATAAATAAATGTATATATACATAGATGCATGAAAGTATAATGTGTACATATTTAGAGAGATATTTAGAAAACGGCGTGAATCCTCATATAATTTATGTGAAATATCCAACGATATAAAATATCCGAACATACACACACACGCACGCGCGCGCACACACAACGCTTAGGCGTGATTCTAAGAAGTGGCTGGGTGGCGTTTCAAGATGAGTTAACTTTCAATGACGCGAATTAATTATACGAGATTATTTTTATGACCGGCCATACGTTTCATATACACACAAACATACATACACGTTACACACTTAAATGACACTTCTTTATTCTATTGTGTTCAGAAGAATTTAACTGATTTTTTTATATATCATCATGTGTATGTTTACGTATGTATGTGTGTGTGAAAATCTTGCTCTATGTTAACAATGTTTTGTGCCGGTATATACAATGAATTTAAATAAAAGTAATTTTTCAGATCAGCTTGCTAAACAAGGATCAGCCAATCAGGTCTTTGGTCCAGAACCTATATTAGGTATTTCAACTAATCATCCCAGGTGAATAATCTTTTTCTTCTTATTCTTTCCTCTTGGTTTTTTCTCGTGAATTTTACGATATCATTATATTATTCTCTTACTTGTACGTTATGTACTCGGTGTAATCTAATTTTGTTAATTATGGATCTCAAAGTAATTGTCTCGGTTGTTCTTAGTATCTGTTTTGTTTTGTTAGTTCCAAACGGCTTTCTGCTTTATATATCATTATTAGTCTTATTATAGTTTTGTAGATTTTCACTTCACTCTTCATTATTATAAATTTTCTTAAATCTATATTCAATCTATCCATGGATTTCTTCCTAGGGATTTTTATTTAGATTCCAGATTAAAAAATTCTCTTGTTAATAGATGGTCTTCTCTTCTTACTACATGATTGACCCATTTCGATGTCAAACCCTTCATTTTAACTGTAACGTCCGTAACTTTTATTTTCTTTCTAATCAACTCAGTTATCATTCTAATACCTATATATATATATATATATATATATATATATATATATATATATATATATATATATATATATACAGCTGTGTGAAAAAATAGCACCTCGTTCAATATTTTAGAAAACTTATAAAATACAACTTTATTTGTTCTTGTAATCTAATTACATGTAGTGTTAAATGCTTGTTTATGAGTAATCGGTAAAACAAACGTAGAAATTTCTTAGAATTATACTTAAAATAAAGGAAAATCCCTGCTTTTACGAAGAGTACCAATATTTCAATATGCAAAATAATAGCACTATATCAGTTCTTAGATAAAGTTCTTAGTTAATAGTTGTAAAATTAAACTATTTTGAATTAATATAATTAGAGGTGAAATAATTACATTATTTATAATTAGTAACTTATTAATTTAAATATTTCAATTAGTTTAAATGAGTCGTGGTAAGCATTATAGCGAAGAACAACGTTTTATGATAAAAAAAAAATTAATGTCGAAAGGTAAAACCTATAAATTTATTAGAGAATGAATACGATATTCAAATAAAATTATAATAAATGATAAAATTTGCTAAAAAAATACATAGATTGACCACTTACTAAATAGCAAAATATTCTTTGGACAGATGAGTCCAAAATTGTCTTATTTGGAACTCTTGGCTGTAGGACGTTTGTTAGGAGACCAAAAAACGAAGAGTTCAAACCAAAATATACGTTGAGACAGTAAAATATGTCGGCGTAGAAATCAACGTATGGGCATGTTTTTCCTAATATGGGATAGATTTAATTTTTTGGATTAAATTCATTATGAATGCGGAAGTTTACGTTGAGATAATGGAGACAATAATATTACCTTATGCCGAGTGAAATATGCCACTCAAGTGGATTCTGCAGCAAGACAATGGCCCAAAACATACTAGCAAATTGGTTAGAAAGTTTTTTTCGAGAAGTAAGGTGCAGGTTATGAAATGGCCAGCTCAGTCCCCGGATATGAATCCTATATAAAATATCAGGCAGATGGTAAAAAGTGTATTCCAATCGAAACCTAAAAATATGATACAGTTGTGACATGATGTACAATTTGCTTGGAAAGCTATTCCACTTCAGAGATGTCAAAAATTGGTTAAGTCTATGCCGGGACGTTGTGCCGCTGTCCTTAAAAATAAAAGTTACAAAACCGAATATTAAATTCAGCTTTTGTATTTCTTTTTAATTTGTTTTGAAAAAAAATTGATTTTATGGAATTGTTTAGCAAAGATTTGAATTTCTTTACATTGATGCTATTATTTTCCACAGTCGAAAAGCTGATTTTTTTTGTTCAATTGAATACTATATTTTTGTTTTTAGTTTGAATTAAAAAGTCCAGTTTTATAGTTACTATTTCATTACTTTTTATATTAATTTTTTTTCAATTTATTACATTAGTTTGTTTTCTTCATTTTTGAATAT
>CP092091.1:44292990-44382990 GCA_029203775.1 Neoneuromus ignobilis
GTAAATAAGACAAACATTATTTCTATATAGGAAACAGGGAGGATTTAAAAAAAAATACTTAATGAAATCTTAGTATAAAAGAGTTTTACACAGTGTATTAAAAAACGAACTTTAATTTTCTTGCTGAAAATTATCCCTAAGCTCTGTCTGTCTCGTTGAGCTCTTTTATCAACGAATAAAATGATCAATTCTGATGTGTACTGTCGCCAATTAGACAAGTTGAACGAATCCATCATCCAGAAATACTCAAAACTCGTTAATCGTAAAAAAGTAGTATTCCAACATGACAACGCAAGACCACACACAAGTTTGATCACCAGTCAAAAACTATTGAGATTGGATGGGTTATGTTGCCGTAACCAGCGTACTCGTCCGACCTCGCGCTGTTAGACTTCCAGATGTTTCGGTCTTTGCAAAACTCCTTGTGTGGTAAATCGTTCAATTACGATGAGGCTACAAAACAACACCTTATCCAGTTTTCGCTGATAAAGACAGGTCTTTCTACGAACGTTAAATTATAAAGTTCACCGCAAGATGGCAAAAGGTCACCGAATAAAATGGTAAATACATTATCAATTAAATTTTGTACTTTATATAAATAAATGGCATTTGAAAAACATAGTCAAAATACGTCATGACTTTTCGAAAACCAATATTACAAAACACAATGAAACACCGCATTAATATTGTGTTTTGTTTTAAACTCGAAAGAAAATAATTCACAGAAAAAATTGAATTGATGTGTTAAATTTACGGGAACGATATTTTGTCGCACACATAAATTTACAATCGGTATAAATGAAGATGATAAAAAAGTATTCAATCACTATTGGAAATTTAGACCGTCTTAAAATCGTGACCACCGTCAAGCTCATCAAAAAAGCGAACGAAATTATTGTTATCGATTCGAATGTGACATGTAAATGTTTAGCGATGAGTTTAGAGTCTAAGGATACAATTCATTTAATATTAACAAAAGAAATGTACAAAATTTTTATGCTTGATTTGTGTTACGTAAACTAATGGAAGACCAAGAAAAGACAGGCATACGTTGTCCATTGTACTGACATCATTAAAATGTCCAAAAGGAATTCCAAATTCTGGAATTCTATCATAACTGACTACAAAGATGGTACTTCGAGTACTACTTGGAAATCAATCACCGGTGATAAAATTACGTTTTCATAAGACGTGAGTGAAGAAATTGTTGGATCGTTTTTACGATTCAAAAGGCATCATTCTTCATGAATTTGCTCTACAATAAAAGATAAAATTATTACTAGCGAGTACTATTTAGATATTGTGAAACGTTTGTGGTGGAAAATAATAAGAATTAATCCAGAAAATCAAAAACCGATAAACTAGTACTCATTGCACGGCAATGCATCATCTCATAAGGTCATTGCTGTACACGAATTTTTGTCAAAAAAATAAGTATGCGCCATTCAATATTCACCATATTCACAGGATTTATCGCCATGCGACTATTTTCTTTTCTCAAAAATGAAAATGACGATACAAAAATGTTATAAGATGACATTGAAACTACATAAACCATTGTAACGAGGGTCATAAAAGCCATTTCAAAAAACAGTCTTATTAAAATCCATCCATGCATTTTTTCATCGTGCCCAATATTTTATTGTTAGAAAAGGGACACATTTTAAATAAATATTTAGATTTTTGGCAAAGTGTATAAAATGTTTTTTTTATTAAAAAAGTTCTGTTTTTTCTGTCATTCTGTGTCGCCGTGTGTGTATAAATTATTATCGATGTTTTCGTTTTTATTAAATTCTATGAAAAAAAATTGTTATCTGTAATATAAACTTCGAGTTTATCCAAGAAATTTTATTAAAATATACTTTCGTTATATAACAAATGTTTTGTTGTTCAATTATTCCGTTTTTGAACATAGAGCGTACATTGACTTCTCCGATCTTGTCAAGCTAGATAATTATTTTGATTTGAAAACTTTTTTCAAAGTGTATCTGACACCGCGTTAACAGTAAGTACCAAAAATCAAAATAAACTTTCAGTAAAGGCAGGCAAAAATAGAGCAGTTACTATTATCGGAAGTCGAATGCATATAACTTTCGAGGACGAACAAGCGCTATTCTCTAAATACACATGACAAATTATCGCCCGCGAGCGCGAACTGGGGAACGAGTGAGCTAGAGAACGGAACGTACGGGCACGTCGCGCGCGACTGCAGCTTGACTCGGATTACACGTAATCCGACACCTGCAATTTTTTTAGACAGAGAAATATTCATTTTTTATGGTGCATTCCGATTGGGTCTATTTATATACGAACGATCGATGCTGTGTACATCGGCGACGGTGATGGTGTCGCGTCACCTGGTTCGAATGAATCAATTTCATTGCGGAAACGACATGAGAACAGCAGTAGACACCTATTCTTTTTGCTGCAATAGACCCCGTTATAAGACGACGTAAAACTAGCATTTGTGCGAAAAAAAATTCAAAACATATCTGAATCAAAAATGATTTATTTTTGAAACATTCGTTTGAAATTAAAATTACAAATAATGATAGAATTTAATAATAGATTAAAAAAATGAACGGTCTGTTTGGTGGATGTTTAATTAATATTATAGTTATTAATAATTATATAGTTTATCACAATTTATTTGCAAAAAATATACAATACACACATGCATTTGTTATTTTCAATAATAATATTTTGATTGAACCAGATGCATTTAGTAATGTTATTATATAAGTCATCCAAATGAGACGCCTAGATGTCAGTACTGTATAATTTTTACACGTCATGTCTTTTCGAATGACATAACAAGTCCTTTTGTTTTAGCACAAAATTACAATTTTAATCATTAATAGGTATATATTGTAGCAATGCATTTATATTATTCACACTCATTATAAAATGGACGTTCTTTGAAAAATACCCATCGCAAAATTCGTATTTTTTTTGTGTAAATAATTTGCCAAATCAGTCTTTAATTCAAAGATTAGTAAAAACATTCGAAGAAACTGGTTGTATTATTGATAAACCAAAAAGCGGAAGACTAAAAACCCTACGCACAAATGAAAATATTACTGCTGTTGAGTGAAAATTTTGAAAATGAACCGAAAACATCAATTTTACGTCGTTCGCAAGAATTGGGCATAACTTATGGCTCTTTATAGAGGATTTTGCATAAAGAATTACATTTACACGTGTAAAAAGTTCAATTAACCTAGTAATTGTAAGAAAGAGATCACTTACAATGTCGTAGTTTCATTAGTTGGATTATTGAGCAATGAACAACAGATCCATTGTTTTCAAGCAAAATTTTGTTTAGTAATTAAACTCATTTCATAATGAATGGATTCGTTAATAAGCAAAAATTGTCGTATCTGGAGTGATGAAAATCATCGTGTTATTTATGAAAAATTTCTACAACTACAAAAATTTAGTTTGGTATGTATTTTGGGCAAATAGAATTATTGGATCATTTTTATTCGAAGTTAATGCTGAAAATGCTATTACTATGAATACTGAGTGATACCAATCAATGTTAAGTGATTTTTTATGGCCAAAATTAAAGAATATTGATATGTCCGATGTTTATTTCTAGCAAGATGGTGCTACATGTCACAAAACTAGAGAAAACATTTAGTTTTTTCAAAATTTCGTCAACGTGTAGTTTCACGAAATGCAAATTTAAGTTAATTCCGAATTCATGCGATTTAACACCATTAGATTTTTTTATGTGTTTGAAAAGTTGAGTCTATGCTTACAAGCCACAAATAATTAATGATCTAAAAAAACAACATTCAAATTAAAATACGTGAAATAAATCCAGCAACAAGTTGAAAAATCATTGAAAATTTCGATATTCGAATTGATGCCCGCAGGCACAATCGTGGTGGACATTCGAAAGATATTTTATTCTATGTATAATTATAATGAATCATACTTTCAATGAAAAAAAACAGCTTTAAGAAATTTGAAATAGTTTTTGTTTTATTAAAAAGAAACATGTAGACGCTTTTTTAGATAACCACATATATATAAAATCAACACCTGTGAATGAGTGGAGAGTAAATAGAGAGATAGAAGAATAAATGCAAAATCTTTTTTTCTAGTTTTTCGTCGTTAAATTGGTTAGAACTAATGAATCTCCACAGTTCTACGCATCACCACTAAGAGTATTATTTAGATCCCAACCCGGAGACGTAAACGCGAGATGTATATATTTCTGAGATTGGATGTTACTTCCAATATATATTTCTAAAATGTAAGTATATGGAAAGTTACAATCAACCAAAACGTAAATATTAATTCCATATTTCACTGGCTCACTAAAAATATATTGACGAAAGCTACACTTTTCTCTGACAGCTTCCAGTTACTCATCCAATATTAGTTTAGAATTTGATAAGAAGATTTTTTGAATATTTACTACAACTTTTTCAAAAATCTCTCGTACTTATATCAACTTAACAACACTTATTCTTCCTGATTTAGTCGAAAAATCATTAAAACGTAGATTTCTCATTAGACACTTGAACTTCAAAGTACTCGTATTAGATTGTTGCGTACAAAATAACGAATATTCTCTAAAATTTCAAACAATAGTTACTTTTTTAATATATTTTTTATTATTCAAAATAAGCACCAGCGGACACAATTTACTTTATTCAACAAAATATACGTGCATGTATACCAGTTATGTAAGAATCCTAACATTTAAAAAATTCCTCAGAGGCATTTTTGATTGCTACTTCATTACTGATTTTTTTCCACCAAAAATAATCTAAATGATAAAAAAGTGGTAATTCGATGAAAGAAAATCTGATGAATATGATGGATGAGGAAGAGTCTCTTATTCCAACTCCTGCAATTGTTTAACTGTTGTATTTAAAACATGTAGTAGAGTGTTGTATAAAGTAGTATAACTCCATGCCTATTAACCAATACCGGCTGCTTAACACATAATTACTGATACATTTTCTATAAATGCAAACAGTACTTCTCTAGATTAATAGTTTTATCATGTTTCAAAAACAAATAGTGAACAACACTAAGTATGTATCATTAAGCAAGTCATCATTATCTTTTACAAGTGAATGCTTAATTTCGGTATATATTTTAAGTCATCGCCAGTAACCTACCTTTATGCAAATAATCCAAGATTGTCCGTGAAGTTTACTACCATAGAAAAAAAATAAAGAACTATAAATGTCTTAATATGTGATGTCATCCATATAACCACTCTTGGAATAATAACGAATATAAAAAGAAAATGGATTTTTTTATAGATTTTTATCAGTTTATCAGAATCTATTTTAGTGACTTAAACATCGTCAAAAATAAAAATCAAACAATAACATAGGTCACACATATAGATAATAACTAAAAAATTAATTATATACAAATTTCAATGCTACCGAATTGCGCGAAAGAATCTCTTGATAAAAAATTGTGTACATATTTATTTTAATCGATATTCGATATGTCTACGTGTATATATATATATATATATATATATATATATATATATGTGTGTGTGTGTGTGTGTGTATGTATGTATGTATACACATTTATACAACCATATAGTTTAGTGTCGATGTCGTTCGTCAATCACCTGTTTCATCACCATTCTTCTAACATACATTGTATTCGTTCTGCCGTTTCCGATGTATAAATCCGATGTATGTAGTTCTTAGATAGAACGAAATAGTTGTAGCCGTAGTTTCATTTGTCTTCGTTTTGTTAAACCACCGTTTATCAATCTGATCATCCGCATTGATAACGAAAGGATTTTGGAAATTCTCTTTATTCTTTGTCTTGCTAAAAAAATATTGATAGAATTCACCGATTCTCCAAAACCATCAACATTAAAATGCTTTGTTATATAAATCTCACAAAATTGGCACGAGTGAATAAAATGAAAAATAAATGATTTAATAAAACGACTTCAATAACATTTTATAGAGTTGGAATAAGTAATTTATTAGTTACATTGAAGTGAATTAGATGTAGTATCAAACTAATAATGATTGTCATTTATATTAAATCTATTTTCAATATTTTATTCTTTAGAAGTCCTAATAAATAATTGAAATTTTACAAAAAAATAATATCATTAATATAATCGATATGAAAAGTTAATCTCACGCTCGACGACCAAGAACATCTGATAACCTTGACAATATTTCATCAACAAAATTGAAGAATTTTATAGGGTCAGTCGTCGAATAACTTTTGTTAAATTATCACAAAAATGATTCGATCGTGTAACATGAAATATATGATTATTTAAAGACAAATAAAAATTGTTTCTTTAATTCAAATAAACATTTTACTAATTAAAATAAACACCATTAGCTTATATAAATTCTTGCCAGTGCGTTTCCAGTAAAAATTCCTCTTTCGAAAAAGTCGCAGTTTTTAGAAGACACAAAATCTATAAACGTCCTTTCGACCTCATTATATTACAAAAGGTTTTATTTCGTATGTAGTGTTCCAGACTGAGAAATAAGTGATAATCTCTTGGTGAAAGATCAGGTGAGTATGAAGTATGCGGCAGGATCTCGTAGCCTAAGTTGTTCAACTTTCGCAAGGTTATTTGCACTACATGTGGTATTGCATTGTTGTGAAGGAGGATGGGTCTATATATGATTGAGCAGTTATTGTTTGTTCAGGCCTGAAGAATGAATAATGAAAGATACCCCTTGCAGCGATACACCATACTGTCACCGTAATCAATTGGCCATGTAGAGATGGCTTCGGTGTGTGTCTTGGATATTTACCACGATTAACCCACTATACCGATCGTTTTCTGTTGTCGTAGCTGATCCACTTTTCATCACAGGTTACAATTCGTCTCAAAAAGGGTGTCCTTTTGTTCTTTTGTCCTAAAATAAAGCGAACTGCAAATTTTAAATCTTCGCTGCATTTTATGATCATTCAAATAATGTGAAACCCATTCGCCGAACCTTTTAACCTTTTTTCCCCATGTTCTTGAGATGGTTATCGACGGTTCTGCAACACACGCCAAATTCTTCTGCGAGGAAAGACAATGTTCGAGAGGGATCAGCTTCCACCAGCGCTCGAAGAACGTCATCATCAACAAGGACAGATTGTTTTCCGCGAGGCTTATTCTTTAAGTCTTTTCTCAATAACGGAATTTTTCGAACCATCTCTGTACGGTTCGTTCATTAACGGTACCATCTCCAAACACAGTGTTGATATTGCAAGTGCCATGTGCCGCGCTATCCAATTTTAACTCATACAAAAAAATAACCCTTAATTCCTTGGTCGACACCAATATACAAAATTTCTCCAAAAATTAGTTATCCAAAATTTTTTTAAAAAATAACGGTAACTTACTGAGAACTATATGTACTTTAAATGAGTACAAAAAAACTACAACTTTTAATCATATAACTAATCATTTGAACGATCAACTTGTGATTGATGAGAAATCCGGCATTTCATATTACACAAGATAATATATATATATAATATCATCATTATCGTATCAGCTTACATAACCCATTGCTGGAAAAAAAACCTCAGTGAATTTTACCATTCTCTGGCATTTGCTCATATTCACTATGCCAACCAAATAGGTCAATGAAAGTTTTCTATTCACAGTTTAATATTTTAAACAGGTTGCTTTTATAGCAGATAAAGAGCTCCACCTGCCCTATATCTCTAAACGCGGATCGAACGCACTTCTTTATGACAGACGGTAATATTAGCCACTACACCACCTTTCGATATATACATATGTATATCATCATCATCATCATCGTTATCATCATTATCGTTATCAAATCACCTTACATTAACCCACTGTTGGACGAAAACGGTATTCAATATTACCATTCACTAATACAGTATTTCTCCACATTCATTATATTGATCAAACGGGTTGATAAGGAATATATATAGGTGTGTGTGTATATGGTGAATGTGTGCATATAATAAAAAAATCATACTTACATGTTTACATCTATATACATAGTATCTTGTATAGATATATACATAAATAAATACTGTTTTAAAAAGAACCCTTAGCTTAAACAGAATAAATGTCAAAAGCATGTAAAATACGTCGCATGACTGTAAAGCTATATAGATTTGATGACGGATAGTTTATTTTTTTAAACACTTACATATATGCCTAATACGTCTCGTATACCTACAACTACATACATACATAAAAATATGTGTACATTGTGATAATATCAGCGATTCCCATCTATGAGTTTTGTCCGTTTCGAACAAATAACAGAGAATGCAGAGGACGGTTTTTCTCTCCGGTCTCGTGTTATCTGATCGGACGAGTCTGCGTGAGCCTAGTTACTTTGTATTTAATTGCGAATTATATACCTCTCATAGTAAACAGCTGCGGGTGCTGCTGTTTCTCCTTTACGTACATACGTTTATCAAATAGTCCAACTGAACTGTTGTGCTATTAATATTTTTATAAACGTTGTTATCAATATCCCTCTCGTCATTGTTATTGGCCTGGTCGTACATTGATTTGAAAAGAGCAACAATATTTATCCACCCTAGAGATTTACTTTTTTGCTCGATTACGATCAAATTCGATTAATTTTTCATCAACTGTTTACGAATAAAATGATCCTTAAATCAATGACGTTTTAAATCTATATCGGTTAAATTCATTTTATTTTCATCTTAATGTTACTGTAAAATGATCACTATTTTGTTTCCTCATTTAGTAATTAACCGATTAATATTAATAATTTACACGACGAAATATCAAAAATACTTGAGAAAACATGGACCACTGCTAATATTTTATCGAGCTGCTGTCGTCGCGAAAGAACGAACTTGGCACATTTTATTTTATTTACATTTCATTATTTTTCTTTGTTCTGGAGGATTGATAGCGTATGTGTACATGAACCGATGTGTTTGCAAGATCTATTTAGTCAGCGGTATTTGTCTGACGTCGTTATGTGAATTGACCGACCAATAAAAAATCTTATCGCTTGTGAATTACATTAAACATCCGTTTTGTCGCGACTCGATTTTGATAAGCCAGCGGACTGAAGTCGCTGAACCCCATGAAGAACCCGGTCATACATACATATGTATTATATAATAGAGACATTTGTTGAGTACAATGATGATGTGTTCATAAATTCTCTTTGAAATTTCAGCTCAGTGCATTTTCTTAGGACATTTTAGTTTTAAATTTTATCCCTGAGATTTAAAAAATTCTTTAAGTTAAGGAATATAATTGGTCGTGTTCTATTTTTTCTGGGAATTTCTTTCAAAGAAATATTCTTAGTCATTTTTACGTGTCAATGCGATGTCATTTTTAAGTATAATCTAAAAACTCACATCAAAGTTGGTTGAATAAATGTTAAAGTAGGGTGCATTTGTACTAAAATTTAATAAAAAAAAAAAATATTTTTTATAATAAAAAAAATTTTTGGGCAGAAAAAATTAAATATCACAAAATGATTCGTAATAAAGAAATCAATTTATATAGTCGTCAAAGTATAATGAAAGATCGTAATGATGAACTAAGCTTTGAACAAGTTGTTAAAAGTACAAAATATCAAACAATTGTATTGTACACTTTTGTAAAAAAAATGTATCACTCAAAATGTCAAAAGTATATCTTAATCAAGTCGGAAGTGAAAAACAGTTTTTACGGAGAATAAAAAAATTGTACGTGAAGTAAAAAACAATTTATAATACGCGAGAAGTTAAAGAAATAGTATATATTGACATTCCTACAAAATCTATACAAAGACGAATAGGAGAAACCAATTTATAAAGCTTTTTTAGACAAAGAAAATCTTTTGTTAATAAAAACAATAATAAAAAACGATTAGAGTTCGGAAAAATATACCGGGAATCTTATTTCATTATGCTAGCTAATAAAACAACGAATGCGAAGTCATGTGCACGTCGCGGAGAGAGTTCAGACACCCTAATAACCCCATTAGTTATCAGCCGTCAATGTTCGTTCGTACTGCAGTAGAAAAAGATTTCGGTTTATATTTGACTAACCTTCGTATTTTAACCTATGTTTCAGTAAAAATGACATACGAAATTTGGTACAGATTGATGGGAAAATGACAAAGAAGTTGTACGTAAACATTTTAAAAAATAATTTGTACACCTCAGTCGAAATATATCTTTAAATCATAACATTATGTTTCAACAGGGACAATGATATAAAGCACACGTCAAAAATTGCAAAAGAATATTCTGCTACCCAATATTTCACTGTTGTAAACGAAGGGACAGACACACCCAGAGTAGAATCCAGTTCAGCTTTTATATTGGTTGGGCTGAGGCCTTTCAAATAAAAGTATTGTATCATGTAACGATGACCAATTTTCTCCATTTTCACAAATTCACTGAAAACGTTCACTATTGATGGCTGCCAAACAAATACTAAACAATGTGGCGTCCTCAAACTTGAAACATATGCTTATACATTGTGTATTTTCTAATACAGTGATATTTTTCAAACAACTACCGCCATCTCTAGGTCAGGCCGGGTACTTATGGGACTACCGTCGTATATATATATATATATATATATATATATATATATATATATATATATATATATATATATATATATATATATATATATACTGACGTGTATAAGTATTCGTCATATGGGTAACATAAGCAATTTATTGATATAATTCAATAAAGTTGTTAAATTATTTTTTTTATTTAATTGATAATAAATATAATATTCATTAGAAAAAAATACAAAAAACAATCATTTATTCTATTATATAGTATAAATTGTTAAAATAAAAATAGTAGGTTACATTTTAACTAAACAAAAGTATTCGCCCATTTTAATATTATACAGAAGAAATATCAATATTTTTTTTAAAAAAAGATTTTAATACCTCGTTTGTTTCCCTTTTCTTTTTACTATTTCATTTAAAAGATTTGGCATTGAATAAATTATTTTTTTTGTTACCTCCGATGTTGTATTTGCCCACTCCTTTTGAAGTAAGGATTTAAGTTGTTTCTTGGAGGTAATATGGTAGTGTCGAATTTTTCTCTCTAATAAATTCCAAAAATGTTCTATGGAATTTAGATTAAGAGATTGTAGTGGTGTTTTCAATGTATGGGGAGTATTGTAGAGAACCCAAAGCTTCACTATCTGAGCAGTATGCTTTGGGTTGTGATCATGTTGGAAGCAATATTCATTATTCAAACACAATTTTCTAGCATTTTCTTTTAAATTTTGTTTTAAAATATTCAAATATTGAAACTTATTCATAATTTCGTCGATAAAAACTAGGTTGCCAAATCCAGAAGCGGCCATACAACCCCACCACCGCAGTTTTTAAAAATGTTGTGTATATAATTCTCTTACAGTTCTGTATTTTTCTTTTTCCATACCAAAATTTGGGCATCAGAACGATAAATACAGAATTTACTTTCAACCTTGGTCCAAAACTCCTCATTACATTTATTTTCGTAATCATTTGCAAATTGAAACCTTTTGGTTTAGTTCACTTATAACTGATTTTTTCTGCAGACGCGGTCGTTGTAACCAGCCTTTTTAAGAATTCTCCGTACTGTACAAGGATGTAGTTTTTTCCAATATATTTTTCTAACTGTACTTGCGATCTTCGTAAAACTAACTAAATAATGAAAAGTGTCAACGTAAATTGAATGAGGAATCCTCAGAAAATATAAATATTTAGTTATACTGCAATGCTGTCACATTTATTTAACAAAATCTTTGATATTGTATGCCATTATCAATAAATGGTGAATAGTTTTGCACTGCAAAAATGTAACTTTTTGTCTTTATTTTAGAAATTTCTACTATATAATGGAATTAATTATTGTTTTTTTGTATTTTTTTCTAATGAATATTATATTAATTAAATAAAAAATGTTATTTTTAATTTAACGACTTTATTGAATTATATCAATAAATTGCTTATATTACCCATATAGCGAATACTTTTACGCGTCAGTGTATATGTATATATATATATATATATATATATATATATATATATATATATATATATATATATATATATATATATATATATATATATATATATATATATACGTACAATATAATTAATATCAGACATACATATATATATAATATAATATAATTAGACAATACAAATACATATATATATACATATGTATGTATATACAGATTATAATATTTCTAACAATAATATGTAATATTAACCTAATATCAAGGTAAGTGCAGTTATAATAAATTAATTAGTTTTTGTAGTGAATGTATGAAATTAAAGGTGTTTTTGCATATGTATGGTTCTTTATTTTCATTATTACTTATAGATAGGAAGTTGTTGAGTCTTTTATTTAAATAAAAGTTTTACTCATGATTTATTTTATTGAACGTATTTTAAACTTTGTTCAAAATTACAACTCTTATGATTAACTTTCAAAGTTACATACATATATAAATATTTATAAGTAAATATGATTATTGCACATTTATATAATTTTGAATGTATAGATCGTAAACGTGATGTTAAGGTAGTGTCGCTTGTCGAATCGCGTTTAATTAGTCGCATTCGTGTCAAGGATCTAAAGGGAAACGTCAGGGAAAAAAATCATTGTGACAGTGGTCTATAAAATTATCGAAGCATGATTGTTCGCACTTAACATGTATATGTAAATCGGCGTATACATGTACAAATATATATACATCTTATATATATATTAAATGTAGCGATTATGATATTAATAATAATAATAAAACATTGCCTCGTTGCGGTTTTGGTGTGACATTCAATAGCGCTTTTCTAATTTATCAAATACGTAAAAGTCGTTCGTTTCTCACGAGTATCCGTGTGTGTGTATCGATTCAATCCGGCTGTCGACAATCTATTGACATATCAATAGATATGGTGAGAAATTTCATATATATATATATATATATATATATATATATATATATATATAAATATAATGATTTAAAAAACTGTTCGTACTTATAATGTATACCATACGTTTATATCTTGAAAAAAGGTGTTAAAATCATTAATAATCAAATGTTTTTTATTCATATACACATATGTACATACGTATAAGCTTATTAAAAAATAAATTTTACCAATAAATTAAATTAATTATTTTGTAAATGTAAAGTTTTCATTACGAAAAAATTTAAAATTGATTCCATAAAATTATTTGTACACGCCGTCATTAAATTTGTTAATGTAATTCCCCTTTTATACAAACATTATAAGGGAATATTATGGGTTATTTCCTTAATTTTATAAGATTTTTACATCTGTTTTGTAAAATTATTTCATTCTTTTTTTATATTAAAACGTACATTTGTAAAGATTGAATGTAAAGGATCGTTTAAATCGCACAATGAAGAGAAATTTTATAATGAAATAAATAAATTAGCCAGAAAAAATAAATTGACAACACATTATATTATAAAATAAAATATTTTTTTTTGATAGAAATTATCAGTATACCGTACAGAAAAATATTTTCAGTGAACGGGATAGGATTTTAGTGGGTAAAATTGAAAAAATACATAACAATGCGAAAAAATAATAGGAAAGTTTAACAAGAATTTTAATAAAAATATATTTACCGAAACGCATCTTAAAATATTACGAATGCACGGGTACAACTCGTGATACTGAAAAATCACATTAAGAAAACAAATCGTTTTAAATGTGTTAACTTTACAAATATATATATATATATATATATATATATATATATATATATATAAACAAAGAGAGCTCATTCTTGAAACGAGTTATATTTTCAGATGAAAGTAAATTTAAAATATTTGAATCCGACGGGCAAAATCTTGTGCGGAAAAGAGCAAATAGTGAACTTGGATCGAAAAATTTGAAGGTCGCAGTCGAACATAGAGAAGAATCTATAATGGTATGGACTGTACAGCCAGTAATGATGTCAGAAATCTAGTGTTTATTAATGGGATCATGGACGAAATGAAATATTTTAACATTCTACGTCAAAATTAAGAAATAACTGGAATAAAACTATGACCAGAAGATATTTATTATTTTCAACAGGAAAATTATCCTAAATAAATTCCATATCTTTAGAATTTTATTTCAATTTATAGTATATTTTTAGAAATTTCAATATAAAATTTTAGGTACTCAATTGAATACAAGTACGTGGATGCACGTGTATATATATTATCTCTCTCTCTCTCTCTCTCTCTCTCTCTCTATATATATATATATATAGAGAGAGAGAGAGAGAGAGAGGGTCATCCAAATGTGACGCCTATATTTATGTTTTATTAAAAACAAACATGTGTATAGGGTAATGTATAGGAAAACATGTGTATAGTTTCTTTTTAACAAAACACAAATCTAGGCGTCACATTTGGATAACCCTATACATATATATATATATATATATATATATATATATATATATATATATATATATATATATATATATATAATTCACATCACATCAAATCTACTGTTAGGCGAAAGCCTCTATAAATGTTATCATTTATTGGTATTCTGTCTTACCACGCTGACCAGATAAAGTTTTTTATTCAGGATTTACTCCTTTAGATAGGTTGTCTTTGTCGTCTTCACGGTTAAAGAATTCCGCTTACTGTATATATCCGATAGGGGATCTAATGCAGTTCTTCTGCATGATAGACAATGATGCTTTGGCTTTTAGTAATTTTCTAATAAATCATGAAAAGAGTCAAAGAATCAGCTAATGTTTAGAAGATCTGTAATGAGACTATACCAGGGTTGTTTGATAAGTGTGGTAAATTTATTCATTGTTTAATTTAATTAATTATTTAATTTAATTAAATTTATTTTAAATTAGATCGACTGAAAGTAAATATTTAGAAAAAATAACCAGTACTAACCAACAGAATAAGAGTAATTTTCCACTAAGACAATACGAGACTACATGTATTTCTTTAGACTTGGTGAAAATTAAAGGAGCATAATTAAAATGTTCTCATCCATTCACCAAAATCACTTAATCTTGTACTCTCAGATTACAATTTATTTCGATCCCTATGAAACTTGTTTGATGGTAAGGACTTTCATTCTTTGGAGGCCTGCAAAATGTACCTATCAAATTTGTTTGGCAAAAAAAAAATAAAAAGTTCCGAGAAGATGGAATTATGAAACTACTCGCAAGTTGGAAAAAGGTTGTGGATCAAAACTGTCAATAAACGGTTTAATAATGTTCCCTACATTTTAAAAAATGGCTGCTGTTTCTTATCGAAATTTCCGACACTAGTTTTTGACCAACCCAATATATATGTATATATATATATATATATATATATATATATATATATATATATGTATATGTATATATATATATATAATATATATATATATATATATATATATATATATATATACACACGAGGGTGGTCCCAGAAGTACCCGACCCAACAAAGAAAACACAAAAATTTTAGAAAAAAATATATTTATTTTTCAACATAATCTCCTTTCAGCTCTATAAACTTTTCCCAGTGATGTTCAATAAGTTCGATACCCTTTTTATAATAAGAACTGTCTTGCACCTCAAAATACCCATTAACTGCCGACATCACTTCTTCATCGTTGGGAAATCTTTGACCACTGAGCCATTTTTTCAAGTTTGGGAACAGAAAATAATCCGAGGGGGCTAAATCTGGCGAATAGGGTGCATGAGGTAGCAATTCAAACTTTCAAAATTCATTAATTTTGGCCATTGCAATAACGGATTTGTGAGCTGGTGCATTGTCTTGATGAAACAACACTTTCTTCTTAGCCAAATGCGGCCGTTTTTGCTTGATTTCTTCGCTCAAACGTTGCAATAAGTTCGCATAATACTCGCCGTTGATAGTTTTTCCTTTTTCAAGATAGTCAATGAAAATTATCCCACGCGCATCCCAAAAAACCGACGCCATGACCTTGCCTGCAGATGAAACGGTCTTCGCCTTCTTTGGAGCCGGTTCTCCCTTTTCAGTCCATTGTTTTGATTGTTGTTTTGTCTCGGGTGTGAAGTGATGGACCCATGTTTGATCCATGGTTATGAAACGGCGCAAAAATTCTGCTTTGTTGCTGTGAAACTTCGCTAAACACTCAATTGAAACATCTTCACGACACTGTTTTTGCTCGAGTGTGAGCAAACGCGGCACCCATCTTGCACACAGCTTTCTCATGTCCAAATTTTCAAATAATATGCGATGACCGCACTTTTGAAATGCCTACTATGTATGCTAGCTCGCGCACTTTCAGTCGACGATCATGCAGTACCGTTTTGTGGATTTTCTTCGCCATTTCTGGAGTCGTCACCTTATTTGGTCGACCACTGCGATGCACGTCTTGGCAGCTCGTACGGCCTCGTTTAAACTCTGCTACCCAATATTTCACTGTTGTAAACGAAGGAGCAGACTCATCCAGAGTAGAATCCAGTTCAGCTTTTATATTGGTTGAGCTGAGGCCTTTGAAATAAAAGTATTGTATCATGTAACGATGACCAATCTTCTCCATTTTCACAAATTCACTGAAAACGTTCACTATTGATGGCTGCCAAACAAATACTAAACAACGTGGCGTCCTCAAACTTGAAACATATGCTTTATAGATTGTGTACTTTCTAATACAGTGATATTTTTCAAACAACTACCGCCATCTCTAGGTCAGGCCGGGTACTTATGGGACTACCCTCATATATATATATATATATATATATATATATATATATATATATATGTATGTATGTATGTATGTATGTATATAATAGAAATTTTCTTGCATTTATAATCCATTCTTTAGATTTTTCTATTGGGTTGTCACAAAAGTCATATCAGATTTTTGCAATAGATGTCGCTAGTATATTTTCTATAGTAGAAGCGTCATTCGCAACCATATAATTGTTATGTCGTTTGATAGCTGACACTTTTGCCTTCATTCATTCAAAAAGTTTCAACAATTTGGTTTAGTTTTATAGATTTTATAACAAGTTGAAGATGGAAGATCAAACTCTGCAATTTCGCTATATTTTACCGTTTTATTTCCGTAAAGAGAAAAACGTACGGCAAGTTGGTGATAAGTTGCGTTAAGATTACGGTGACCATGCTCTACAAGAACGTCAGTGCCAACGATGATTCGCGAAATTCCGTGTTGGTAATTTTGATATTAACGACGCTCCTCGCTCAGGAATGACAATCGAGGTTGATGACAACAAAATAAAGACACTGATCGAGTCAAACCCACATTACACATGTGAAATTGCAGAAACATTAAATATTCATAATTCGAGCGTTCACGACTCCATTTGAAGAAACTGGGATACATAAGCAAGTTCGATATTTGGATTCCTCATGAACTCAAAAAAAATTATTTGACTGCGCGTATAAACATCTGCGATAAATTCATAAACGTGAAGAATCCGATCCATTTTCAAAGCGTATGATAACTTGCGATGAAAAATGGATCGTATACAACAACGTGAAATCCAAACAGTCTCGGTCCAGCCTCGATGAGTTAGCTCAAATAACATCGAAAGTAGATATTCATCAAAGGGAAATCATGCTCTCAGTTTGGTGGGATTATAAGGGTGTCGTGTATTCCGATCTTTTACCAATGAATGAAACAATCAATTCTGATGTGCCAATTAGACAAGTTGAACGAATCCATCATTCAGAAGCGCCCAGATCCCGTTAATCGTAAAGAAGTTGTGTGCCAACATGACAACACGAGACTACACACAAGTTTGGTCACTCGTCAAAACATATTAGAGCTTGGATGGGATGTGTTGCCGCACCCAATGTACTAGCCCGACTTTGCACCGTCAGACTTTCATATGTTTCTGTCTTTACAAAACTCCTTGCGTGCTAAATTATTCAATTCCGATGAGGCTATAAAACAGCATTTTGTCAAGTTTTTTTGCTGATAAAGACAGGTCTTTCTGCGAACATTGAATTACGAAGCTCACTGAAAGGTGGAAAAAGGTCATCGAACAAAATGACAAATACATTATTGATTAAACTTTAACTTTATAACATACTTAAAATGGCGATATGACTTTGTGACACCCAATATATTAGGCTATTAAGTATTTTAAAGTTTATACATTTAGTTAATATTTTTTTCTTTCAAAATAAAAATATCATAAACCTTATCAAAATAATTACAATTTCGAAATTAACTAACTTTTTAAAAATTCATATAAGAAATTAATATATTAATATCATATTATTATTATTTATTTAATGACCCATTTCACGTCTGTTTATCTCTACAATGTAATATGTAATAAAAGATTTTATTCAAATTTATTTATTCTATTAGGCTATTTTTCTTAAAGTGATTCCTTTTCTTCAGTGATTCCTTGTGATGTTATGTGGTGTTGTCTTGTATGTTTATTCAACATATCCGACAGAAATTCAGCGGGTATTGCGGTAATGTTTTGAGAAGAATTATATAAAATCCAAAACTTTACAATATGAACTGTGTCGTTATGTATATTCGTTGTTCTATAGAAATAAAAGTCGCTTCCTAAATCCAATTTGTCCTCCCCTTTTTGAAAATTACTTCAGAATATATGGATATTTTTGCTTGACCATCTTGTTTTCAATAAATACAAGTTTTTCAACTCCTCGAATTGGCATACAATTTCATTTCATGACTCCACTACATTCATGCTTTATAATTGTTTATATGTTTTTCTCGCACAAACTCTACATCAAATTTTCTCCACATTAATACTCGGCCATCCTACTTGTTAATTCAAAAAATCTTTATTTTTCAATTTATTTTTTTTAAATAAAGCTTTTCTCGACAATTCGCTAGTTTTATTTAAATATTCGTTTATAAAATCAACTCTTTTAATTTTCTTGATTTTACTGATAAATATTTTTTTCAGTAAATTTGAGCATAACACCTAGCTTTATTTATAGCTTGACAAACTTTCTGAAAATGTAACTCTCTTTAATTTTTTTCTTTATTTGTACTGATATTTCTGAAAAAAATGTTTTAGACTCATTTTTGGCCCATTTTAATAATATTTTACTTTTTGCCGCCCGTAGCTTAATTGTTCGATCAGTTCTAAATCTGCTTTCAAATTTATTACTACTTTTATCACGTTTAACAATATCACGAACTTTCATACGACTTCTTGACACTACATAAAATATTACAACACACGACTTGTTCTGTTAATATAAATTCATAATAATTAGTCTTTTCAATATCGATCTTTATTTTTCGTTATAATCTCTATTTAAATGATACTCATTTAATAATCGTACAAAATAAAATAAGCTGGAAAATGACATGTAACAAGGTCCAAAGTATCTTTGAATTTACCTAATAATGGAAATATGTATTGTATTGCACTATTAGTAAGTATAAAATTAATTACATTTTACAACTTTTTCTTCGTTATATGTACGAGTAAATAGCGAATACTTTTGTTAAGCGTAAATAAGACATTTCTGTATATTTTACATTATTGTCGCTAAGTAAAGAAATAACATTGAATATTTTGTTTGATCATGTTAATCTAAAATGTACAGTGGCTCAAAGTGAAACTCGGACACATACATGTTTTAATACAACATAGAGTCAAATATGCTCCATATAGAAAAAAAAAATTTAAAGAACTGTTCCTAAGTTTTATTCAAATGATGTGGAAAATTAATTTAAACAATTGACACAAAATTAATACAAAAATATAAATGAAAATTGTCATCCGATTTAACCTCAAAGCGAAACTCGGACAGCTGGCAGCATTCATAAGTATTTTTATATAACTTGGTGAATCCCCGATAAAAATCCTTGTTTACTGTCAATAGTTCAAGCGTGTATTGTTTTCGTTATACAAGTGATAAAATTTCTTTAAAAAATTATTTAAAATTAATAAAATGAACAGTAAACGTGGTCAAACCTCTTTGGAGTTTAGACAACAAATAATTAGGTATTTTAAAGAAAGAAAATCAGTTCTTCATATTGGAAAAATAGTAAATCGAAGTCATTCTACTGTGCACGATGTTATAAATCGATTTATAATGAATAATTATTTACAAAATAAAACTAAAACTAGTACTAATAAAATATTTACTGCATATGAACAGAGGTGGATTTTATGTCAAGTCAAGAAAAATCCAAAATTAAGCGTTTCAAAACTAATATCATTAGTAAAACAACATTTAAATAAAGATTCTAACCCAGAAGCAATTATGATTATATTACGCAAATGCGGATATCATGGTAGAGTAGCACGAAGAAAATCATTGATATCTAAAAAAAATCAAGATAAAAGAAGAGAATTTGCGAAAGCGCACCAAAGTAAAGATATTTCGTTTTGAAACTGTGTTTTATTTTTGGGCGAATCCAAATTTAATGTATTCAGATACGACGGTCAAACATACGTGTGGGGAATCTCCATATCATCAACGGAATTTTGGACCAAAATAAATATTTGGAAATTCTGCAACAAAATTTCGAACTAAGCGCAACAAAATTGTGAATTAATAGTCGTTATCACTTCTATTAAGATAACGACACCAAACACAAAGCTTTGAATGTCCGGTTATGGCTATTGTTCAATTGTCCACATGTGATGTAAACTCCACCATATTCATCGGACTTGAATGTCATAGAGCATTTATGGGCTCACTTAGAAGAAAAATTGAAAAATCATCATATTTGTATTAAAAAGGACTTAAAAAAAGTTTTACTAGAAGAATGGGCCAAAATTCCACCAGATTACGGTCAAAAATCAGTTTCATCAGTACCCAATAGGTTAGCAACAGTGCTAAAAAATAAAGGTCGACAAACCAAATACTAAATTATATTATATAATCATTACGTAATTAGATAAATGCTAAAAAATACAAGTGTCCGAGTTTCGCTTTGAGGTGAATTCGGATAACAATTTTCATTTATATTTTTGTATTAATTTTGTGTCAATTGTTTTATTCAGTTTCCACATCATTTGAATAAAATTTAGTAACAGTTCATTAAAATAATATATTTTTATTTTTTTCTGTAAAACGGAGCATATTTGACTATATTTTGTACTAAAACATGTATGTGTTCGAGTTTCACTTTGAGCCACTGTTTATAATTATAATGAAATAATTAGTTCAGTTAAAATTTATTTTTATTATTGAATTTCACAAATAATTTAAAAATGCTAAATACTTTTCCCTATCATTGTCTATAATAAATGAAAATCATTATCAGTAATATTAAATATAAAAATGTGCGTGTACGTGTGTGTTGACTATTATTATAATTTCATCGAAACTAAATGTAGTAAAGAAAAAGCCTCGATTCGACGTCGTTGCCTGTTAATAATGGTCCGAGAGCAAAGCCGATCCTGCATGTCGCATATATTGAACCGGACACGCCTCTGTCGACTGGCTCCACCAATGATGTATACGGATACTCACCCATCATATACACTAACTCGCGGCACACACACATTTGCACGTCACGAATCAATATGGCAACGCCTTTATTTTCGGCTCTTAACATCCCTTGTGTTGTATTACTGCTGCTGCCGCTGCCGCTGTCACTATCAACGATATTTATGTTTACGCTACCTGTTCTCATTTCCAAATACATACACACACTTCCTTTACCGATATTAAATAGTATGCAAATGTTGGAAAATATTAAACGAATTCGAATGGGGGGAAAAAAATCGATTTTTCTAATAAAATATTGAGTTTAATATTAAGACGATAAAAATTACGTTTGTAAATTTGAAAAAAATCTAAAATCACAAAAAAACTACATTAGAAGAGATTTAGTTAATGATAACGAAATTGTTTATTTTACGACAAATAAAATTTCCATACTATGTCAAATACATATGTATATATATATATATATATATATATATATATATATATATATATATATACATATATATGTTTTTTTAAATGTGATATAATTTTAAATTGAAATAAAACACATACTAATTAGCCGGATGACCATTTATTTGGTATTATTCGAAAGACCATTTTATGGCATTAAATTCAAAATGATTTCGGGCATATGTGCACTACGGCTACCTCTGACATACTGCATTCTGTCAGTCTAATTTCGGGTCACTTTTTCAAGCAATTGGGGCTTTATGTTCGCAATAACGCGAGTTATGTTGGCTTCTAATGCCTCAATCATTGCTGGTTTATTAGCATACAGACTTCACATATTCATAAGAAAATAATCCAGAGATGTCAAATCACACGATCGTGGAAGTCAATTCATAGGTCCATTTCTAGAGATAACGTTATCACCGAATTTTTGTTTCAATAAACCGATTGTTTCGGTCGAAGTATAGCACGTAGCACTATCCTGCTGAAACCACATTTTTTCCAGATCGATGTCACATAAATTGAGAAACGAATAATCATTGATCATCATTCTGTAACGTACACCATTAACGGTAACGCGCTCTCCGGTTTTATTTTGAAAAAAATAAGGTCCAATGATGCCATCAGCGTGCTTTCCGCACCATGCGATGAATTTTTCTAGATATAACAGGTTCTCATGAATCACTTTAGGACTGGTTTCACTCCAAATGCGTCAATTTTGCTTATTAACGTACCCGTTAAGCCAAAAATGAGTATAATTACTGAATAACATTTTACGGTAGAACAGAATACTGATTTCTGAAATAAATTTCCACAATTTGGAAACATTTTTAAAGTATAAAACGTTCCATAATGATTTACCAAAGTATACTGAATCCAAATGTCACTTACATTGCATAAACTGACAACTGACTTGACTGCGCTATCCCTATCGAAAGTTCTATCTAAACTAAAACATTTAACCTAATCACATTTATATATATATATATATATATATATATATATATATATATATATATATATACACAAAGGTCATTTGATAAGTATGGTAAAAAAGTAAGAAAAACTAAATTGAAAATTTTAATTAAATTAATTAATTAATTAAATTAAACAATTAATAAATTTACCATACTTATTAAACGACCCTTGTATATGTATATATATATATATATATATATATATATATATATATATATATATATATAAGTGTTCGATTGAAACATGTGGTAGTGTTCAGTATTGATTATTTACTATTTTTTAAATATATACAGTACTATTTAAAAATACTGGTAAAAGTCAGAATTTCAAAACAAGTATTATCCATTTATTTTTTAATAACATTACTTGTATTCTCTGGTAAATGGTGTGAAATTATTTTCAACAGTTAATTCATTGCGTACGGATCATAAGATATCTCATATTTAATAAACCGAATGTAGAGAATGGGTCACGAGATATTTCGTTTTTGCATTTTATTATAATCGCATACGTTGACTGGAATTTAAAATAATTCCGTCTTTTTACAATATCAAGGTAACCAAATCTTACAAAAGCCTATGAAAAAAAATTCCGAAACAAATGTATGTTGAAGTAGAGAAAGAGAGGAAAGAATCGATCAGCAGTGTTATAGCATTAAAAAAAGCTACGTTCCTTCGTGTATCGTACAAGCTATTTTATTATTTGAAAGCTAACATCCTACATTTTTGAAGATTTTTTTTATGTTAATTTATGAGATAATCGTTATTATTTTTATAAAAAAAGAAGTAAAACAATGTATCATACAGATACAAAAAATGAAAATGATAATAAACTACAATTTGATGATTTATCTGATATACCAACTCATATTTCAAGTGAAAATGAATTCAGTGATATTCCTGATGTGAATAATATTATTAAATGAAGAAAGAGAGTGAATAAAAATACAATATTTCAAGTTAAGGTAAAATTCTGAGACAGATTAATGGGCTTGTAATTAGGGAATGGACAGAAAAAGACACTCTTCCTAATTTAGAACAATTTGAAAAAATCATTTCCGTTGTTACAAAAAAATTATAGTGTCCAAAAAAACTATTAACTGTATATTTGGAATAAGTTTTTTGAGAAAATATGTGGAGAGAAAAATCTTTATTATTCACAAAAAGACAAGAAATATAAACATGAAAAGAAAAAAAATGTTTCCATGCATTGAACTAAATTTCTTATAGCATCGAAAAATATATAGACCCTGGTTGTAAGTTACGCGAGTAAAGTCTTATAAACAATGTATAAGATTATATCAATTTTATTTTATTTTTTTATCTACAAAACTGTCTTTTAATTTAATTATTGTGTAATAAATTTTTAGTATTCATTTCGTGAATTTTTGAAGTGTTATCTTATGTAATTTCATTCCATTCTGTGTTTCAATTTTTCTACAAACTTTTAAATAATTGAAACGTTCTTTCTGATTGCACATTCATTTCAGAACTAATCTAGAGATGACAAATCAAGTGATTGTGGTAGCCAGATTAACCGCTTCAAAAAACCTGTACGTTTCTTATCTGCCATGTATTGTCTACGTAACTTAGATGAATGTTTTGTGTCTTTATCCTCTAGAAACACAAGTTCGTTCCTGATTAGTCACTGACGCGAAAAAATAGTGATTGTATTACAAAATGTGACGATGTAATATGATGATAAATTTCCGGTTTAATCCGTTCTAAAATATTTATAAATTATAATATTTTCTTCTTCATGCTTAAATATGTGCTTTATATGATCTTTTAATGTCCTTTCTCCAACCTAAGAGCACATAAATCCTTGTTCAACGCCAAAAAGATCAAATTTGAATTCATATATACTCGTATATATATATATATATATATATATATATATATATATATATATATATATATATATATATAAAGTACATTTTTCCAATCTTCTTTTTTACAATACAATTCTGTTTCTCTTTAACAAAGAATGATAGCTTTTTTATTCGCTGGCCGAAGTAGCGGCTTTTTTGTTGAAACTTATTCGAAAAAACTTCTTTCTATTAACCAGTGATTAACTGTAGAAAATGACATAGGCTTCTCGCGACTGCAGTTAATATCTTGGATGATTTCAATTGCAGTCAATTGTCTTTGTCTATTTTGTAACTATAATTAACTGATTTTCATCTGTAATGGTCTCTTTAGACCATCTTGAATGAGTTTTATTGACAAATGTGCTAGATTCCCTTTTTCAATGATATCTGATGCTGTAGATTGTAGAATATTAAAATGAATTGAAATTTCTTAAATTTCGTCTTTTTCATAAAGAATATACACTGACGTGCTATGCTAAGTATTTGTCATATGGGTAACAAGCAATTTATTGATATAATTCAATAAAGTCGTTGAATTAAAAAAATATTTTTTTATTTCATTAAATAGATACAATATTCATACTTATGCACGTCAGTGTATATAGCAGAATGTACTTTATGTTGATATTATATGAATTTTCGACATTTTTTAAAAAATCTTAATTAAAATAGTATAAGATCTAGAGTGGCACTAATAACATTTTTAGTTAGTTCATCATTTAAAGAGGCTACTAGATAGAAAAACCTGACATGTAATTTCAGTCTTTTATTATTCGAATCAAATACTTCAAATCTATTAAATTATACAAAGCCCAATTAGAAAGTAAATTATGATAGAATTGAAATCATTAAAATGATAAAATATTGCACAGATATTTACTATTATTAGATGAAATTTATTCTCAAATATATTTCGATATAACATTTTTTAAAATGTATTAAAGCAAAGTAAATTCTTTTTATATCCTCTCATCGAAGAAATCTGTTACATAAAACAGTGAGTACGTAAAACTGGTAGCTTCATACTCTTCAAGTATGAAGTTACAAGTTTTAATCTTTAAAACAAAAATTCATTTCTGATGTTGATTAAATTAATTAATTTGCTGCCGTATACTGGAAGTAAAACATATAAACTACTTCAAAGATTCAAATAGAAATTGAATACCAGCCTCTGAGGCTGCGGTTCATTAATTTATTTTTGTCAAGATGGATTTTTTTGGAACATAACAATGCGATATTGATAACGATATGAAAACAAAAGTATAATGTTGGATTTAAACTTTAATAAAAGACTCTTCATTAACAAAAAGAAGAATTTATGCACTACTATGACAAACTTTCAATTTTAGTGTCAATTATGTAAATATATCAATTATGTAATATATCTAATATGTTTACGAAATTACATAATTGTTTTAAGAATTATTGTAGATATAAAAAGTTATATATTTATGTTAAGAACTAAATAATAGATATAATATGTGTCCAAACAGAAAATAAAGGTCCGGAAAATGAAAAAAATATTTAAACAATGTCCTGTATTATTATAGGATTTTTCAAGCTTGGAACTTAGTGTAGAAGTATAGATTAGTGTATTACAATGACAAATCCCCTTTATAAATAAAATAAAAAAATATTGTAGAAGGAAAATTAAAGCGCCAAAATAACAGAGCGTATGCGTATAGCTCTCTGGAGGTCACTGAGACGTTGGAAAGCAGAATAAAAGCATTATTTGGCTTTACTGATTTTAAAAAATGGCATATAACGGGGTCAAACAAATATTTTGGCCGCCCCCATTCTCAAATTGCACTTTTTTCATGGAAGACTATTAAATTATATTTATTAACTTCAATGGAATGGATAATCAAAATTTTAAGAAAAATGTGTTAGAAATACAATGATAGTATGTGTTTGTATTCGAAAATGGTATCTCAGTAATATATAGTTAAACGTTATAATCAAGTAACGCCGAACAGGTCAAAATATTTTAGACAAATTTAAAGAATATGTTTCACATATCTAAAAATTAAAGGTAACCGAGTGTTTTTCTTGAAATCGGCCGCCCGTGTGCATTATTTGCACATATAGAAGGAACGGGCCTGCCTAAAACTACTTATCATTATTTAACCTGTAAATTAAAGTCGACAATATAATTAATAGTGAACACTAATGACCCATGTTTTTTTTCTATTTTTCAATTAATTTTCGTAAAGACGAACAATATTTACGAGATTTACATTTCACACTGAAGTTGAATGTGTGTAAATATCAAATTCTAGTTACATAATTTAAGTTATACGAATAACTCAGTTTTTGTGTAACTGAAAATATATATTTTAAAACTGTTTTTTATTTACAGAGATACATAATTTTATAGAAATTAATTTCTTATATATCGTATTTATATATATATATATATATATATATATATATATATATATATATATATATATATATATATATATATATATATATATATATATATATATATATATATATATATATATATATATATATATATATATATATATATATATATATATATATATATATATATATATATATATGTATATATTTATATATATATATATATATATATATATATATATAAATTGTATATATGGGTGACCCAAATGAGACCGAATAATTTCGAAATATACTTGCTTACTATTGTATCATAGTTAACTCTTTACTATTCTTCAATGTCATCTCAGCCGCCTATATAATGATGAAAAAAGTCTTCATACCCACATTGATTTCAAAAAAGTAATGATCTTTTATTAGGTTTATTGACACTACAATATGAGCAAAATTTTTAAAAAGCACTTTCAATATTATCAACTTAGAATAAATTTATTTTAAAATTGAAATTAATAATTTCAATGTCCATCATATTTATAATGGAAAAAAGTAATCATACACAAATATTTTTAGTAATTTACAATATAATATCTGACACTTAATATTTAGTAGGGCATCCAATGGATTCTTTAAGTTTCAATTATTTAACATATATCCATCATTTTATTTTAATTTCTTATATTAAACATATTTGTGCTGGAAGTAAATATTCTTTGAACGCTATGGTAATGAGTATAATTTTACAAAAGTAATTGTGTTAATTATAATATTAGTTTAAAAAACATAATTACTTAAGTTCTTGGTAAAAAGTGTATGAATACTTTCTTCTTCACTATTTCCATATTAAAAAGTAAAAAGTTTGAAATGGAAATGGACTGATTATACAGCAAGAATAGAAGACTACCAATGAACAAGAGAAATTATTAATTGGGAAGTTAGACTTACAAGAAAGCCCAGGAATAGACCCATAGATAGATGAGACAGAGATATAAGGAAATTCATTGTAATGAACTGAAAGAGGAAGGCACTGGATCAGTCGAAGTGGAAATTCGGAAGAGGCTTTCAGACAGCAATGGATAGAAGCTGATGATAAATACAAGGTTTAAGCACACATTTACAAAGTACATCCTTTAGCTTCATTAGGGCCTCTCTCTTTTAGGCATCCCTTATGCCTGTTGCTATTAAGAAAGCCATATCTTTAACTTTTTTTATTTTTTTATAATATATTGAACAGTAGACTTGCTCCTTCCTATTATTTTCCCAATTTCCAAACAATATTTGCCTACATTATGAAATTTCAACACAATTTCACGTCCTTTAAACACTTGTTTCACAACTTTTGCATCCCATTTTGAAAAAACGTGTTTCCTGTACTGATTTGCTGTATGTTATTAGATATATGTTAGAATTAATGTACGGTTCATTGCACAATGGTATAAAACTAGTAAAATCTTCGATATGAGCTAGGTAAATTACCAAAACTATGATTTTTATGAGTATGAATAGTTTGTTGGACTCTAATTTATGTGTCTTTAAAGTAAAAAATATATATTTTAAATAACAGTTACACAATTTAATTCAAATTTTGTTGTATATACATATATACATTTATAAGCAAAAAGAAATTTCATTAGTAATATTTTCAATATATTTACTTTAAAAAGAAATATTTTTTTGCATAGGGTGTGAATAGTTTATTTGGTCACTGTATATCCAAATATATATGTAAAATATCTAAATAATAAATAGATGTAGACACAAATTCTCTTAAAAAAATATTTTATAAAATTGATTTCCTATAGTGAACAATAAAATAAACCGTTCAAAATGTATTTTAAAAAACTTATATACAAACTAACTATATACATAAAATTATTGTAAATTGTATAACCATTTTAACTGCTGAAATTGAATCCTTTCTTAGTTAAGTCAGCTTTTGCATCTAATATTTGCTAAAAAAGAAATAGGAAAAAAAATGTTACTTATCCTATAAACATGTGAATCGTTTATATATTCTTACTTGTTGTAATTCTTTAGCAGCTTCCTCACAATTGTTGAATGTGAAGACTCGATACAAGACTACAGTTGCTGCATATAACTATATTAATGAAAAATATAAGTTTTAATTACGTAAATAATAAAACATAAAAAAATATATTCAGGACGCTATAACAATTTTTATTTATATTTAATGATGATTACTTACACCAAACAAAAATAATAAAATCACAGGGGCATACAGAATTAATAACCTAAATAATTCATTGTTTTCATCAATTACTATTTGTCTTGTTAATAGGAATGTCCAAATAGCAGAGAGTGCACATAAAACACTTAACCATTCCATTAATTTTGTCATTTTTAATCAAATTAGTTCTAGACGTTGATTAGTAAGTGTTATACTGATTAAATATTTGGTTATAACCTAAAAATTCTACTAACAACTATATGATGACATGACGAAAGCTTATCTGCAGTTTCTTTTTCGTTACTCCGTACATATTTTAAATTTTGTGTTGTAATCTTTATTATTCTCTTTATTTTCTTTTTTAAAAAATATTCGTTCTGTCGTTGAAAAACATTTAAGTTTTTATTGTGTACAATATATATATATATATATATATATATATATATATATATATATATATATATATATATATATATATATATATATATAACTGGTTAAAAAAAATTTTAAATTTAAAACGTATAACTTCAAAGCCCCGTTGTAGCTGCCCTTTAAAGTTATCTGAAAGGGAAAACCGTTATATCATAAATACAGTGAAGACTAATCTACGACAATTTTGGTTATTGTAAATGAATCTGTTTTATACTTCAGAGATCAAAGTCAATTTACTTTTTTACGAACTTTTTTTGATTTTTTTTATCGAATCAGATAAATTACATAGTTTTACTAAAGCTATTCCTGCTCATAGTTCTTGAAAAAAATGTGGAATCCTATTTCTTGTTCCATAGATATGAAATGTCTAAATTTTCCCCTCATATGCACCGTGTGTATATAGAACAACAAATGCATCTAATTTTGCAGCAGTTAGATTCCATTTAGTTCATAATGTTCAAAATGTCTCTGTTTCTGTACATGTTTTTGTGTTCCATCATGTGATGGCCAATGAACAAAGAAAATACAGTCCTTACTTTCCCTTTCATCATATTTCGTTTAGCATATCCTGTTGAACATAGTACTTTCCTAAAAATATTATAAATTGGTACTTTTCCAGGCTTTGAATCTTCTTTAATTTCTTGCCAAACTGTTCCATGAGCGACAGTTTTGATGCGTCAGTCTTTTACATCACTCTCACTTTCGTACTCAATAAAAATCACCTTTCTTGCCCTCTATGTGTATTCAAAATATTCTCTTCATTATCTGTGTCTGAGGACTTATACTCATCGTTAGTATTAAATAGATCATCTTTTTCCATGTTATCATCTTCAGTTTTAGAAAGTTCCTGTTCATTGAATTCTGAACACTTCATCTACATTATGTATTTTTTTCTAATAACTTAACATTTTTTGAATACCTCAACATTTTTGGGATAAATAGAACAGAATAATTCAGTAAAGATAAAATATAAACTTTAATGACTAAGTATTATTGGCTCACTTTTTCTTTTTTCAAAATGGCACTTTTAACTTATAATGTTCAAAATAATAAACTCTGTGATTTATTATAAAACAAGTATTTAACTTACTTTGTATAATTTTTCAAGTCATTTGGACTTGTTGAAAAACAATGTCATTAACAAATTATAGATGAGTTCATTATTTTATAATTTACATTATTATTATTTATTTCATCATTTCTTCATATTTACAATTTGTTTTCAACACTTCTTCTAATACTGTTGTAAATAGTTTTTTTATATATATATATATGTAAATAAGTGAAAATAACTATTCTATACAATTATTTTATTTACAGAAATTAAAAGTTATTGCAACAAAACACACAAGACCACTTTTTTTACTCATTACATGCACTTAATATATAAAACACATACTAATATGACTAATTGAGCATCGTATGACGATCATAAATGTTTCGACGTTGCTCTTTGACTTGTTTTTTCCACTTGTCTTGCTGGTGACCTACTCTGTTCAGCACGTTTCCACGTACTCCCATCGGATGAGAACCGCTACCTCCTGCTCCGGCTGCCGCTTCATCCTTTATAAAAAAAAAAACATATTGAATCAAGATCTAAAGCAAGATGTAGAGTATCTGTTCAAATCATACCTCTTCATTTGTGTGCTCCTGATAGTTTCCTTTTGCACGTTTGTTCAGAAGCGGGTCGAGACAGATCAAGAATAGCATGTAGATTACAAGTAAAGATATCACCCATATGACAATGATCACGATGACCTGAAAAAGATATGATCGATCGGTATGCATACTCGTTGATATATCTATCAGTGCTTTACCTTGATTATTGCAGTGTTCCGGTTTTCATATTTACACTCGCACCTCGGACAAAATTCTTGTTCTTTTCCTTTAATCTCTTTGCCTACATGTGGTAATATGACTCCATCACAATTACTTAAAAAGAACGAACGGTTTCAAAAACAAGACAAAAGTATAACATTTTGACTATGACTCACCACTTATTCGGGGGGACATTTGCTATATATAAATTTCTGTCGGTATGAGACCCTTGCGTACTGTTTATTACAGAAGACGTGCTTGGACAGACACACTGACATCGATTGTTTTCATAAGACTGAGCCTGGATGGAATCATAAAACAAAACATTGAATTTAAAAATACGAAAACGACAGAAAAGTAGGTCATGTATTAAAAACGCACATTGACATATAAGACATGCCATAAAATTACAATACTGGAACACAAAATGAATCGAAAACCCATTATTTCTAGTATTTGATTAAACAAACTTTATGATATATATTGAAATTCCGTGAATAACATATTTTACAAGTAATAAAATACGATCGAATAGACAAAACAATCGTAAAATGGCGAACAGCTGTCAAATGATTTGACAGTACAAATAAAGTTGGCGACACTAGTTAATTTTGATAATTCGTTAATATAAAAAAAATGTTATCTTTGTATAACGTAACCAAGTATTTACCTTAATGTGAATACGTTTTCTACGTTTTCTGAATTACAGAACGATGGGCGACAAAACAGCGAAAGTTGCTTTAATCACAGGAATTACAGGGCAGGTATCGAAAAATATATATTTGTATTTTCATAATTAATTTAATTATACGCCGGTAAAAAAAACAATAAATTAACATACGTGCCTGTTTCATCGATAGGATGGATCGTATCTTGCGGAGTTTCTTCTCGAAAAAGGTTATGAGGTCCACGGTATCATCAGGAGGGCAAGCACGTTCAATACTAGTAGAATACAGCATCTATACGCAGATCCAAAATCCCACAAGATGGGTCGTATGAAATTACACTACGGCGATCTTACCGACAGTAGCTGTTTGGTGAAAATCATTTCGGCGGTCAGGCCTCGAGAGGTATACAACCTTGCCGCCCAAAGCCACGTCAAAGTATCGTTCGATCTGAGCGAATATACGGCCGAGGTCGATGCTGTCGGAACGTTACGTCTGCTCGATGCGATCAGAACTTGTGGTCTCGAGAGTGATGTCAGGTTCTATCAGGCGTCGACGTCTGAACTGTACGGTAAAGTCGTCGAGACTCCTCAGAATGAAAAGACACCGTTTTATCCACGATCACCTTATGGTGAGTCTACGGTCGCTTTTCATTTCTGTCTGGTTTTTACTGCTGATTTTTTTACAGCGTGCGCAAAATTATACGGGTACTGGATTGTTGTCAATTACAGAGAAGCTTACGGCATGTTTGCGTGCAATGGAATACTGTTCAATCATGAAAGTCCGAGGAGAGGAGAGAACTTTGTTACACGGAAGATCACGAGATCAGTTGCTAAGATCTCACTCGGACAACTCGAGTGTATCGAACTCGGAAACCTCAATTCTAAACGTGACTGGGGACATGCAAAAGATTACGTCGAAGTATGCACGATATATATGTGTGGACGAATCACAGATTTTTTAGTTCGGATGTTTATATGTTTCCTTTCTATAGGCGATGTGGTCAATGTTGCAGCAAGAGATTCCAGATGATTTCGTCATAGCTACCGGTGAAGCGCACAGCGTACGAGAGTTTGTGGAAGTTGCATTTCGTTTCATCGGTAAGGAAATAACATGGGAAGGAGAAGGAGAAGCCGAAGTCGGAATAGAAAAATCTACCGGTATCGTACGAGTAAAAGTCAATAAAAAGTATTTTCGGCCTACCGAAGTGGTAAGTGATCTTTAGTAAAAAAGTATGATAAAAAATTAAAGATCTGTTTTATTATCTTAGGACCTGCTGTTAGGCGACGCATCAAAAGCAAGGGAGAAGTTCGGCTGGAAACCTAAAGTCACGTTTCAAAACCTCGTCAATGATATGATGGAGGCAGATTTAGAACTAATGAAGAAAAATCCTATCGCATAAAAATCTATCACAATATCTGTTTAATCTGTTTTCGTATATTTTTAGTATACAAATAATAATTGGTAAGTATTGAAAACGTGTATGTTTTGAAAATTTGTATAAAATTATCTTTCACTAATCATCCAAGTACTACAGAAGGGCTATAGGATTTTATCTGAAGATTATTGAATAATTAATTGTAAGATTTTGCTAGGTTGTTACAACACACAGCCAGAAGTCGAATAATAGCTGATAAGCAGTTATCCGTCAGCCTTAATTTATAAAAGATGAATTAAAAATTTAATATGGATTAATATTTATTTTATTTTTTTATAAAAGTCAAGTTATAAAAGTTGTAACAATTGAGTGTTAGAAGTGCTCGTAGATTAAGTTAAGAAAATAAACTAATGGTATAGGCTTTTTTGATAATTTTCTGGTTAAAAACTGAGAAATAATGTATGTACAGTCAGTATCATAATAAAAGAATGACATTTAGTTATTACATTCCAATTTTAGATATGCACAATTTTGTTTTTTAATTTTGTAAATATGTTTTAAACTTATTTTAATTCTTTGAATGTAATCAGTGCCTATAGCCATTTAATAAAAACTTTCACCATGAACTATCAATGCTTTTAAGCATTCGGTTTTAGTTTCATAATGATTTTAAAATTACCTTAGTACCTCAGATTGTTGGAATTATTAACTTCACAAATGGTTACCAATAATTGTATTCTTCTTTCATGATAAATACAATTATGGATTTTATGTAATGTGAAAACAATCTGCGGAAGTATTCTGTACATAACGATAACTCTTTCTAGCTTAGCTATACACAGTGTACACTTTGCTTTCATATGTTCCACAGACAAAATGGTAAATAATGTACAAATACTTTTTTTCAATAATTGCATTTTATATTTTGTAAGCCAATGTTTAAATTTTCATTAGTGCATATATGTATATATATATATATATATATATATATATATATATATATATATATATATATATATATATATATATATATATATATATATATATATATATATATATATATATATATATACATATTATTTGTGTGTGTGCATATCTTATATATAGTAAATCACACATAGCAAAATTCACTTGTGATATCTTATAAATTTGTTGATTTATAAAATCAAACACAAAATTGTTATGTAATTTAGTATCTTATTTAAAAATTTTATTATTTTTGAATGTATTCTGTTACTTTTATTTAAATATATTTTTTTCTTTTAACTTAAAAAAAACATGAAGTAATTTTTATTCAAAAATTAGCTCATACCTTAAATGATCCAGAGGATCAAAAAATAAGCTTATTCATGTTTTCATTACTTTAATATTTTGTGTTTATATTACTTCTTTTTGTATTAAAATGTTCTTCAATCTATTTATCATAGATTGTATTAACTTAGATGTCAAATCATAGCTTATACTATACTATTCTAATTTCAGAGCGGTTTTGAGATCGCTTCATTTATTATTTTGTTTTCTAAAATCTATTTCTAATTTTGTCCATAAATGTTCAATAACATTATGAATGTTATAATAACATTATGTATGTTCAATACAATTGAAGTATATAAATTTATCAAAAATGATAAATTTATATACTTCAATTGTTTTATATAAACGTATTTTCCTTTAAAATTTTCAGAATTAGATAAATTACTAAATGAATACACAAACCGTATTAAATCCCTTTATATACTTTTTAATTTGTAAATCTAGGAAATCGATTTTTCCAGAAAATTAAACAGCTAGATCAGTTAAATTGTGAGCTCATTTTTGAATAAAAATTATTTTATTGATTATGTTCAAAGAAAAAATATATGTATGTATGTATGTATGTAAGTATGTATGTATGTATGTATGTATGTATGTATATATATATATATATATATAAATATGTATATATATATATGTATATATATATATATATTAATGATGTGCCGGATATCCGTAGCCGTATTTGTGGAGCTCCACATAAAAAAAAGATCCGTATCCGAGATACGTTTTTTTCAGCAGATCTAATACGGATCTTTGAAACTCATTATTAAGTCTAAAACAACAGTAATAAAGAATAAGAAACCAAACTAGTTATGAATAAAGTATCTTTTATTTTTAAATCAACATTGTAACAATCACAAAAAAAAAAACATATATACTATATAGCATTTATGGCTCGAGTAACAAACCTCTAACACAATGAAAACAAAAGGAAAACTATTCAGTTACCTTCTAGTCTATTCCGATGAAGATCATAGATAATTCTTGCTGCACTGAAAAATTCCTCGCTTGGAACGTTTGCGGCAAGGGCAGATAAATATATACGAGCAATACGGCTTAAATTTGCGTATTTGTTATTATTTACTTCCCAATATTTTAATGGATTTTGATCTCTTGGTAACTTCTTTTCTTTGACATATTCTGTAAGTGAATCACAGTCCGTTTCAGAAGTTTTGTTTTTGAATTTGTCATCATCAGAGTCTATTATACTATCCATTGAATCTATTAATGAATCATAGTTTCCTCTTTGCATCTTTTTCCAAAAACGTAATTAATTTCTGTTTAATAACTTTGTTAATATAAGCGTTGAAAAATTTCCTCTTGTATGGAGGATCTAAATATTTTGCTATTTGGTAGAGATTGTCCTTTTCTATTTCAGAAAATCGATTATTCAATTCAGTCTTTAAACATCTTTAAAGACTGAATTGAACGCCGTGTTTGATTTTGTGTCATCACACAAAATCAAACACGGCGTTGGAGGTATGACTTTGTTGATTTGTTTCACCATTATCTGTTGCCGAAATAATAATTTTGTCGTATATTTTGTTCAATGCTCGCTCGAGTGAAATGGCATCGGAAATACATGTATGTGATGAACTCAGTTTCTTGGTGGTTTTTTCTAAAGGCTTAAGGATTCTCATCGTTTCATGAAGCAGTATCCAGTCTTCAACATCAAATTGCTCTATTTTATGTGTTATAGCGTAAATCGACAAGGAATCTTTAATGTATAACAACTCTGTCATATAAAAGGTAATATTCCAGTGCGTTGAGGAATCTTGCAAGACTTTTAAAACATTTTGATTGAGGTGGATTTTGTTGAATGCCATTGTTGAATGGTTAAAGTGACCCACAATTTTTTTACATTGTGCTAGTAACGTCGAAATTATCTCAACACTCTTAAGAGATTCTTTTACTATTAGATGTAACTTATATGCTGCATAATCAGTATTATTAAAGCCACATAAATTGCACTCTCACTTCATGTTTGTCCCACCATCTCTTACAATGCAATGCACATTCTCTTTTAATATTTTCCACTCTTGAAGCATGGACTCAAATCTTCTCCAAATGTAATCTCCTGTGTGATGATCCTCGAGAACCTCCGCATGCAAAACTATGTTTTTTCTTACAAAATCTTTTGTTATACTATGACAGGTTAAAGATAGTAAAGAAATTCCTAATGTAGAATCTGACAAATATCTGTAGTGAAGGAAACTCAAAAAAAATCCTTCAAAGTATCCTTTATTTTCGTCAAAACTTTATCGTGCAGCTCATTATAAGTTAAGTTAGTAAAATATTTTCTGCTTTTCAAAACAATTTTGAGCAATGCGATCCATCAACCGACGAAAATCTAATTCTTCAACATGTTGGAAAGACAAATCACATAAAGCTAGCATTTCTGCAAATAAGTAGTCAATTTTTATGAACTTCTGATTTGTATTGTTCCACATCTTAGCTTTTTCTACATAATCATTAAATTTTGTTTGTTTGTACTCCCTTTTTCGTGCTTGTAAACTGGTTCTTGGCTGAATATTTTCGATCAGAGTATTCTTTTCACTATCTTCATTGCGAAATAATTCATATTTCTGTTGATGGTTTCTTTCAAGATGATTTTTCAAGCAAGTTGTACCTTTCCTTTTCCGAAAATAATTTTGCTAGCAAACTTTATACTTGGCACATTTGTCATTAACTACCGTAAAATAATTCCATATTGCACTACTAAACTTTTTCATCAACATTGTTATCAATTTATCTTATCAAAAACAGTACCGTTTCCCAAGCTATCCTTTGGTACAATGAAATAAAAACAAAAACATGTAAGCTGTGCAAGTAACAACATGCTTTTGTTTACGCTAAGCGCGATATACTTAAAACTCAAACAAATTAAAAGACTGTATCTGTATAGAGTATCCATATCCGCGGATCTTGATTTTCGATGATCTGGCACATCACTAATTTTATATATATATATATATATATATATATATATATATATATATATATAAATAAATTTTTCATAAAATTTGTTCAAAATAATGATATCTTTTAATAAACAATTTAATTATACAATAATTTTGTGGTTTGGTGTTACAAATCAACAAATTTACAAAAAATTACAAATGTATTAAGCTATGAGCCACTATATATATGCATACATACACGCACATTTATAAGTGTATATGTACATACATAATTCACTTATAAAACTAGTAATAATAGTAAAACAGAATTTTAAATCAGGTGGAAAAATGTACATTTGAATATAAAGTAATACAAATGAATTAAGTAATAAGTCATTACTTATTGTAAAGAATTATTTTGAATGTTTATTATATTGTATATAAAAAGTAAAATTTTTGTAAAATGTTTAATGTGAATGAATAATACATAAATGTTTATATATTAAATTGTTTTAATTTTCTGATAATACATCAATATACACTTTAAAATACATTAATGATAATTGTTGTTGCAGTGATCTTTGAATATACTACATGATATACTTATTTATTTATATACGTGTATGTGTATATGTGTGTGAGTATGTAATATATATATATATATATATATATATATATATATATATATATATATATATATATATATATATATATATATATACATATATACATACACACACACACACATATTTAATACATGTTTATTAAAAGCAGCACCTATAATATATTTTCTTATATATTCTACAATCACAATGTTCAGAATAAAATATAATCCTTTCTATTATTTCACTCAATACCTGTCATTTTACTTACACTCACACTCAGACATGTACACTTACATCAAACATACCTAATAAAAATATATCGCATTATGCGTTTGTACATATTTCGTATCAAAAAAAGCAAATATAAACATACTTTTGCGCCCGGTAGTCGACGTAGGTAGATAATCGAAAAACTTGTTACCTTGAAATTTAATATTCTTTTTTAAAAAGTGTTGGAAAAATCGACACAAGGAGCATTCCGATCAGTTTTTTTTATCATGTCCATAAAAAAACATATTTTTCAGAAAAAACAAATACGATTAATATGAATTCTCGAAACTAATAATATAAACATTGATTAAGCAATAATATAAGAATAGCTATTGAAAACTATATCGTTTTTTAAGAGATTCAATAACAAAAAAGAAAAATCGAGGACGAATAACAATTATTAGTACGTTTGCTTCAAATATTAAAACAGCAAATTATTTTCTAAAAATCGAACGTTCTTTTTCTCCTTTCTTCTCTTTCTCAACTCTTATAATCACGTGGGGTATTCGTAGTTTGTATTTATAAATATTATTAGAAATTGTATTATACTATTTAATGGACGGATAAATTAAAAACCCTGTCGGCTATTGAAATGTAATCTATTACGATAAATATTTGTGCAAGAGTAAAAAGACCGCCGCTAGACTCCCGAGCACCTTTGACTTTGAAACAGTCGAAGCCGTCGACTCGTTTGGAAGTTTCGACAGACCCTGCTGGTTCGGTTCGTCGATAGAGTTTCCGTAACTACCGGCGGCAGGGTACCATGTCGTGCCGGTCGTGCTTATTTTATCGTCATCGCCTGAAACACGATAAATAGATCGTTGCATTAGAGCTTAGAAACGATTGAAATATTGAAAATATATCTCATAAACGAACGATAACGAAAATACATCGAATCCATACCCTGTGTATATACGTGCCACGTCGATATCGTTGCCCAGTCTGGTTTAACGGTCGTCTCACTTCCGGCAGGCGTCCAGCTCGAACTTCTGCCATAAGATGACGGACGTGTGCGACCTATTTAAAATATATGTGAAAATATAGTATAGCGATAAAATAATTGTAAAAACTAAGTATGAAATGAGAACGATCAATGAAATATCACAGTCTCGTTATTTAAAGGTCTAACAATAAAGTTGAAAAATAATAGCAGTGATGAACATCTTATTCTATCCTTGTTGTGATCACTCATCTTTATTGATTAAAACAATAACAAATTCATGTCGGTAACTCTATTGATAATTGAATTTTAAAGTTTAAAGAGAAACGATGTTTAATACAGTAGTTGAAAAATTTAAATTTTAAGTAACAAAAATTCAGAACAAACAATTGTTATCATTTTTTAGTAAAATTAAAAAAATGGTACGGAAAGGAGTCATAGATATATGAATATAATCCGAAAAGTAACAGGACAAACAAAGAATGGACGAGGAGAATTGAGAATAAAAAACTTAAATGTTAAAGTAAAAGGTAGAATTTATGCTGTTCGTTTTCTTGATTGTAGAGAAATTATCATAAAGAATATCTAGGAAGAAGGCAGAAAAAATGCAGAAGGAAAATACCTAAACTTTGAAACAATTAATAAATAATAAACGAAGAGTATTCCAACAACATCTAACAACTGCAGAAACAAATAATAGAATAAGGAAACCGTATCATAATAGTTGGGACAACTATGTTAACAATATAGAAGGTAACTTAAATAGATAACAATAGTAGGCGTACAAAATCATGAAACACTTGAACAAAGAAGAAAACGTTACTGCAATGATTAACATTGTTGAAATTAAAAAATGAGGACAGTATTACAAAGAACATGATATAATCGGGAAGCAGAAAATAATGAAGTTAATAATACCAAAACATTTAATAGATAACGACGAATGCAGACATGGACTGAATAAACATGCAAACATTAGAACATACAATGAAAATATTGAAAAATGGAAAATCTACAGGAACCGCTAAATTATATATTAAATTACTTAAGTACAGATATATGCTACTAAAACTGAGGTTGTTACATATATTAAATAGTGTTGGAAATAAACCAAAATTCCCTGTAATGGACTATAGTTAATATAAAATTCTGTTTAAAAAAATAAAATAGATCAGATTACAACAATTACAAGGTTATTAGCTTATTAAACTCTGCTTACATATCATATTTTAAAATTACAGTAGCTATTATAGAACTCAAGTAATCTCAAAAATGATTTTAAAAAACAGAATGGTTTCTGTGCAAGATGTTTCTATATCGATTCAGTATTAATTTCGAAGCTGATCATTAAACATATATGAGAGGAAAATTGAGATATTCGGATAAATTTACGAATTTTGTTGATAAAGTAACAAGATAATAATTTTGGATAATTTTAGAAGTAAATAGATTTTCATCTCACTTAATAAAAATCATAAGAAACCTTTACTGTAATACTGGTATTTGTATGAACAATTCGAAGGCGATACAAGCTTATATATATATATATATATATATATATATATATATATATATATATATATATATATATATATATATATATACATAGGATCCTCCAAATGTGACGCCTAGATTTGTGTTTTATAAAACAAAAACATGTGTATAGGGAAACGTATAGTTTCTTTTTAATAAAACACAAATCCAGACGTTACATTTGGATGACTCTAAATATATATATATATATATATATATATATATATATATATATAAATCAAAACGTTCGATAGGACTGTAATCTAACGCCCATTTTATTAGATATTTATATAAAGTACATTTTCACACAATAAATTATCACCCTCACACCATAAAATATTAGAAAGTGTTCAATAATTACTGATTGTTCACTTTGTTGTTTACAACAATAGACTAATATGCATTTCTATGGCGATGCCATTATCATTAAAGCGTTATGTTATACAATTCCGATTTTATTATTAAATTATCAGGAAATAAAAATGGAAAAAAAAACAATTAAAATGTTACAAAGTAAAAATATGTAATAGGCTAGACAGATTGACAAATAAATAAATTAGAGATGAAGTACAAGTATAATAGATGCAAGAACAAATGATTCAGTACAAAAGAAGATGGAAAGCACATGTAGACAGGATAGATCTAGATGCTCTTTTAAAACTAGTTATTCAATACAAATTGAAAGGAACCAGAGATCCAGAGAAATCTCAGAAATGATGGTATATTGAACCAGAACAGACTATGAGGTTTAATCTGTTATAGTAATGACGGCATTAGAATTAAATAATATTTAGTAAATGAAACACTAATACGAATGAATCGATTCTTTATTATATTAGGTTGGCAAATATCTCCCTTCCGCCTTCTGGTCTTTTGAATTTCGCAGCTATGTACAAAAAAAAAAAAAAAAGCGGAAGGGAGATACTTGCCAACCTAATATTTACTATATCTACTCACCTGAAGGAATGATGCTTATCTGAGTAGGATCACGACTCAGACCAGAGTTTAGGATACCGTTTCCATTCCCGTTGCCATTATTGTTGTTATTGTTATTAGGACCCATAGTTTGTCCGGGCATCCAAGATACTTCGGTCGAATGGTCGTTCATTAACGGATCCGTTTGACTGCCTAGATTGTTAAATATACCAATACTTGAGAAATAAATATTTAGTTCCTACATTGTATAAGTAAATATTTATGAGCATTTTACGCTTATGTCAGTGTACATATTTTTTAACACTTTTCGGACTGTAGTCAATATCAGAATTAAACGTGTTTTAACTAAAAAAAACTGACGTTCTAATACGTACTTAGGTCCACTTTTTGGATTGCGAATGGATGCTAATATAAACATGCATATTAAAGTTAAAGCATTCTTTTTTTAAGTTGTAAAGTTCACTCTTTTTTTATCAATAGTTACAGTAAGATTAAACGTTTGCATTTGTTCATACTCTCATAGTCATTTGAACATAGCAGTTTATCTCAAAGTAAAAAAGACAAAGTGAATATATACAATCTCCCAGACAATAGAAAGCAGTTTTTAAGTTTTAACACTATAAAAATATATGTATCTTCTAAAAATGCTGTCACTTTTACTGTGAATAAAATTTATTATTGTATAAGACCTTACTAAACAGTATTTCTGCGCTTTTGTATAGCCTAGTTACATCGTCAATATTTGTTATTTTTTTTATTTGGAACTGTTTTTCTTTTCATTTTTTTGTCATACTTATAATTGTTTCTGGGTTGTCAAATAGTGATTATCTTAATTTGTCTTTCAACATATCTACATCCAATTATAGGCGTGTAAATATGATCGTCGATTGCAATTTATTTTATCATGACGGGCCTGTGCTGTTAATAGATTGTAATGTCGAAATTCGCGTGATTGCACTACTAGAGTGTTAAAAATATAAATATAATAAATCATTCATTGGTCGATGGAAAGTCTCTAAAAATATGTATAAATAATTTTTCACCTGGATGTCTGTATAAGACGTCTCTAGTGTTAGCGATGATGTCCCTTTCTCGGTCTGATAACAATGATCCTGAAAAAAATATGTTCAATCAATCGATGGCATAAACAGACCTAATCTAAAGCGTAGTCGAACATTCAGAGTATTGACGTTATTCTTCTTACCTTGGTAATCGTTCGCTTTTGATGTTGGAATACCGGAAGAATACGTACTTTCTGGGTACGTGTTCGTCAGTCCGGATGTGGTTCTACCGTTCGTCGTGTACGTTGTCGAACCGAGACCGCCATTAATGTACGTAGACGAACCTGTACCGATGTCTCTGTTGAACGTTGAGCTTGATGTGCTCCACGTAGTGCGAACATCATTATTCAACGAAGCACTAGTATATAGTTGATCCATTGTCGTCGTCGTCACTGGACAATCTCCGGAATTTGGACTGACCGGAATAAAATATACCATATAAGTGATGATCGGCTTTTAAAGAAACGATCTTTAACTTACATGTAATTGTAGCATTGATCTTGAAGGAATTTCAATGCTTTGTCGATGATTTGTCCAGAAAATCTAGCTGCGTTACCATTCGGGACGTCGCCGTCGCATAGTCGCTGCGTTTCTTTGTATACGCATTGTTTGAATCTGTGATGGGAACTATACAAAAAAGAATACGAGTAGAACGAGAATTGGTCCGTTTGAAACACAAGACCGAACGATATGTTCTGCACTTACCAACATAAACTCGCTCTGGCTATTGCTTCACCTTTCGATACTTGTTCGACCAACAGCGCATATTGTGGACCACAGTGAGCGACTTCGGTTACCGTCGATTTTATACATGACGCATACTTCAAATATTCTGAAATCAACGTAGCGAATTATAATATAATTTGTTTCTATGTTAAAATTTCTAAACGGTATTTCAAACTTTTTTGAATCGACTAAGATGTAATCTTTTTATTTTTTAAGACGATTTTTTCATTTGCAATGAACTTCAATAAATATTTTCTTTAATACATCTTTAAATTATTGTAAATAAACATTTATTTGAAAATAATAAAATAATTTCTATAGAACGTTTTATATACAGTAGTGTGACAAAAATAGGTGTGTGCCTTTGTTATAGAAAGAAATCAAAGTTGGAAATGTAATTAATATTCTCAAACTGTTTTGTTTCTCAGCTGTTTGTCGTGCAATAAATGTTAATTTCGGGGTATTATCGTTTTATTAAAAAATGAAGGTGGCTTGCATTTTTTAATTTTTTCTTGGCAAGTGAATGTTAAAGTGTGAAAAATGGGTGTGATTTTAAATTTCTTGAATGTTATAAAAGAATTAAATATTATATGTTATACCAAAAGTGAGAAGTTTAAAATAGAAATGAGTAGGCCACATCACAAGAATAGACTACTCCCAATAAACAAAATAAATTATTGATTGGGGACGCAGAGATATGAAAAGACCCATGAAAAGATATAAATATATAGGATAGGGACATAAGAAAATTTGTCTAAATAAATTATAACAGAAAAGAAATGGATTGTTTGAAGGGAAAAGTTGTAAGAGAGACCTATATCCAGAAGTTAATAGAAAGAGATTGGTAATTATAATTAACATGTTTATATATATATATATATATATAAAAGTTAGTGAAATATAGAAGAAAAAAATAAATGGAATTTTAAAAATTCAGAAAAATTGGAAAGCCAATAGTGAAATAGAGAAAATACTGAAAGAATACCAAACGCACACGTGAATGATAATTGTGCATGAAATAGTCGCACAAAATATTATTTTACTGTAATACGATGTATCACTTCATCTTTCATCGTACACGCATTTTTATATAATTTTCCAATAAGAATGTCAGAACTTTGACAGCTGGTGCCAGCCATGTTTGAATTTTTTAAGCTCATTTTGACATTGCAACTCAGTATAGTTTGGCAAATTATCTTGGAACATTAACCTTTCAATAACGCGTAGAAATTGTAAAAACTTCAATAGACTTATTGAAAAAAAGTTTAATGAGTCCATTATTTCACGACATGAACCCATATCAATTGACTACCAAAATCATGAGATTTAACTACATTGGATTATTTTCTGGAAGGTCATGTTAAACCATTGGTTTATGTCGGTAAACCACAAACAACAGAAGCATTAAACATAAACATGTACGTGTAATTCATGAAATTGGACCACAATTATGTGAAAGAGTGACTAAAAATTAGATTAAACGAATGCACTGTCAAGCGAAGTCCTGGTGGTCATATGAGTGAAATTGTGTTCCATCCATTTGTGCCATATAATATGTTTAAAAATAAAAATAAATAAATAACTAATTTATAAAATACTTTTTGTTTATTTCCATTTAAACTTCTGAAGTGCTTATAGGATATACCTTTAAACGTGCATTTACAAAAATACATTTACATATATTACTTGAATACATAATATTAACATAAAACAGGGCATTTGTATATTTGTATGAATATATATATATATATATATATATATATATATATATATATATATATTTATATAAATATAAATATAAATATATATATATATATATATATATATATATATATATATATATATATATACACACACATTGTATGTATGTATAAATAAACAAACGATTAAATGATACTGGATTCTTTATACTGAATTTGTTTTCCTCTTACATTTATTAATAATGTGTATAAAATATTTGCAAGCATATAATTATATTTTATTGATGTTCCTCACTACAACTTTTGTCTATAAATGATGCTTGAATGCTATTCTTTGTTACTCCTCGTCTTTCAAAGATACTTGCATAATTAACAAGGAAATATGTATAAACGAGTAAAAAATGCACACAGTTTGAGTTTCACAGTTTGTTTAACCTTCACGCTATTAATTCCGTAAATATGTAATACTTTTCATATAAAAAACATGTTACAAACCTGCATATATATATATATATATATATATATACATGTATGTAACACTTTCTAGACCGATTAAATGTTTGATTATAAAAAAATTACATATATATGAGAAGCAAATTTCGAAAATAAAGAGATTAAAATAAATGAGGAATATTTGTCGCATCTACGGTTTGCTGACGATGTATTACTTATAAGTGAAAACTCAGAAGAGTAAATATTAGGTTGTCAAATATCTCCCTTCCGCCTTTTTGTTTTTTGAATTTCGCGGCTATGTACAAAAAAAAAAACGGAAGGGAGATACTTGACAACATAATATGTTATCTGAAATAATTTCAGAGAAAAGTATACGAACTGAATTAAAAACAAATATGAACAAAAGTAAAATTATATTTAATAGATTTGTAGAGAAAGAAAAGATACAGTTAGAGAGCCAATATTTGGAACAAGTGGATGAAATAAAGTACTTGTAAAAATTGTACATTATGATGGTGACCTTTGTGCTAGAGATTATATTTATAATTAAGACAATATGGGCAGTATTTGGAACAATGAATGATATAATAAAGAGTGAAATACCATTGAGCCTAAAATGAAACTATATAAACAATGTTTACTGTTTGTTTGTATTTACCGGGTCAGAAATTTGGCCACTCAATGCAAAAATGAAGTAAAAACTTTTGACATGCAAGCATGAAAAGAATAATGTTAGGAAATTGTAAACATGATGGAAAAAAAACTGTAAATGGATATGAGAATAGAAAAGGGTGATTGATATAACAAAACAAATAAAATCGATGAAATGAACATGGGCAACATATACAGCAAGAAAAAAAGACAATAAATGGACAAAAAAATTACAGAATAGTAACCAAGATACAAAAATAGACTAAAGAACATAGCTTATCAAAGATGAAGGGATGAAACTGAGAAATATAGTGGAGGTGAAAGTTAAACGATGTTAGCTGCGGATAGAAAACAATAGAAGAATCTTGGGAAATATTGAAGATTTAGTGACATTCGATGAGACTTTTGCTGACCAGTAGACTAATATAGGTTTTTATGCGAATGTGTGTATATATATATATATATATATATATATATATATATATATATATATATATATATATATATATACATACGAGGGTCGTGTGATAAGAGTATGGTAAAAAAGTAAGAAAAACTAAATTGAAAAATTTAATTAAATTAAACAATAAATAAATTTACCATACTTATCAAACGACCCTTGTATATATATATATATATATTGGGTTGATCAGAATTCATTTCGTTTGTTCCCACGAGTGTGGTTAGTTGTATTTTTAACCAGCCAATTTCATTCTAAACCATATTGTCATTACATATTTTGACAGCTAACATTTCGAAGTTTATTTTTTAAAATATTTTTTTTATTTTGTGCAGTTGTTTTTTTTTGGGTATCGTATCAAAAATGAAAAATAAAAAGGATTGATTCAGATGCGTGAAATTATAAACACTAATGAATTGAAAATGGGACTAAATATCAAGTTGGTAAATATAACCTGTAAGTTACCAAAAAGTAAGTGAAACCGATGCCAAACAAGTTAGGTGAAATAATTATAAATCAAGGCTTATCGATAAAGTATTAGAAATAATACTTTGTTGTTTTTGCCAAATTTATGAACTGATTTTTCATGATCAACTTGTTTTGTACGAATATGAGTGGAAATGATTTTACTTTCATTTCTTATTACTTTGTACTTTTATAGTTGTTTATGAATTCATGCTTGAAATTATCTGACATTTAAAATAATTTATTATTATATGTAATATTAGAGACAAAAAACAAATAAAAATGCAATGGAGTATATTTACTTTTTAATTTGTAGCTAATTAGTGTACAAATACGAATTAATGTTGAAATTTTCAGTAACAAAAATTAATCATTTTTAAAATAGAGGAAACTTTATTTAACAAATATCAAAGCATTTTGATTCATTCCTTTTGCCATCTTTCGGACAGCTTCATAATACCATCCTCCTAAAACTTCTCATCTTTTTCGCCAAAAAATCTTAACAGGTGCGTGTTGTTTATTTCCAGAGAATCAAAATTTTTGCCATCAAACGAGTTTTGTAGAGATCGAAACAAAGAGTGATCCGAGAGTGCAAGATCAGATGAATATTGTGAATGGTGAGAATATTCCAAATCATCTCCCTCAATTTTTTCAAGGCTCCAATATAGTGGTTGTCTTGCGTTGTCTTGGTGAAATATTATTTTTTTCTGTTATCTAGTTCTGGTCATTTTTTTAAATATTTACTTTCAGTTGGTCCAATTAGGAACAATACTTCTTAGAATTAATGTTTCGATTAGATGGCAGAATCTTATAATAGAGAATTTTCTTATAATCTCACCATACACATAGCATGACTGTCTTAGAGAGAGGTAAACCGACCTCGGGAGTAATTAATGGATAAATCCTGGCTTAGCCTAGTGTATTTTTCGTTTCAAATTATCGTAAACAATTCATTTCTCATCGTTTGTAACAATCTGTTTCGAAAATAGTGTTATTATAACGTTTCAAAAGTGAATCGCAAGCTGAAATTTGATCGATTAAATTTCTCTCTCCTAAATTATGCTGAACTCATACATTATATCTGAAAACCATTCCGAGTTGGTATAAATGGTTTTCAATGCTATATTTAAATATTTTCAATTTCTTGATAATCTCTCGTACATGTATTATATTATTTTTAATTAGAGTGGATATTTGGTCGTTATCAATCTTGACAGGCATACCAAAATATTTATCATTTGCCAGATTAAAACCTTCATCACGATACTTTTTTAATCATATTTGAAGCATCGTTCAAATATGTATATATTTTATAACTTTGAAACAGTGTTTTAAATTGAAAAATACAAAAACTTATATACTGCAAAAATCCGACATTAATTTTTGGCTAATTCAATATAATATTAGGTTGGCAAGTATCTCCCTTCCGCCTTCTGGTCTTTTGAATTTCGCAGCTATGTACAAAAAAAAAGCGGAAAGGAGATACTTGCCAACCTAATATATTAATTTCTTGCTTTTACTAATTTTTTACAATCTTCGGATATTTAAAGTCTACATAACAAATAAAAGAAAATAAGTTTTCTTATGAAACTTATGACAAAATACAGTAAATAAAGGGTCATCCAAATATGTCACCTAGATTTGTGTTTTATTAAAAAGAAATTATACACATGTTTCTCTATACACTACCCTATATATATGTTTCTTTTTAATAAAACACAAATCTAGAAGTCACATTAGGGCGACCCTATACAACTTATGAATTAAAAGATTATTATAATTGAGAAATCCTATAAAAATATTATAACTGAAAAACCAATGATATAATTTGATGAATGAACACTTATAAAATATGTTCATCGGTGATGTGACCATCGTGATGCAAAAATGTGTTTTGTACCTTTTTGATAAGATGGTTGTGTACACATCTGATGTACAGATTCGATAGGATTTTCGACTGCTTTGTTGAACTCCTTCCTCTGTTTGTCCGTGAAACAATAGTCGATGTACCGCTTCAGACAATCGACGAACTGATTCCATGTCCTAGAAACACATAAGAGAAAACGATAATAGTCGGTTGTATAATATGTGCAACAGATAAAACATGCGTGCGTTCATTTATTCATATGTACCGTACGTATAATACGCACCGTATCATTATGATTTAGCACCAATTTATCTATTAGTTCGTGTAATATGAAATGCCGGATTATTTAAAGAGAAAAAATCATGTGGAACCCCCATTTTTTAAACTTTTTAATCTTCCCATGTTCTTGAGATAGTTACCGATGGTTTTGCAACACACCCATGTTCTACGAGGGAAGACAATGTTCGAGAGGGATCAACTTCCACCAGCGCTCGAAGAACGTCATCATCAACAAGAACAAGTGGTTTTCGGCGAGGTTTATTCTTTATGTCCTTTTGTCCACAACGGAATTTTTCGAACCATCTCTGTACGGTTCGTTCATTAACGGTACAATTGCCAAACACAGTATTGATATGTGCCAAACATAGTGCAAGCGGCATTTGCTGCGCTATTACCCAATTTGAACTCGTACAAAAAAATAACCCTTAAATCCTTGATTTACACCATAATATAAAATTTCTGCAAAAATTAGTTTAAATTTTTTTTTTAAAAAATAACAGTTACTGAGAACTGTATGAACTTTGAATGAACACAAAAAAAATTATAACTTTTAAATATATAATTAATCACTCGAATGAACAACTTGTGACTGATGAGAAATCCGACATTTCATAATACGACCTAATACTTGTACATACAGAGATGATTAAAAATTAATTATAAATACAATATATGCTTATATTCACATCGAGTCATTTGATATGTTTGTAAAAATAAAATTCAATTACACGGGTTTTATTTTGTAATCAGTGATATAGTGCAATTTAAAATTCAGTGAAACAGATTCATTATTTCCATTCGCTATTTTGTAAATATAGGGTCATCCAAATGCGACAGCTAGATTTGTGTTTTATTAAAAAGAAACTATACACATGTTTCCCTATACACATGTTTTTTTTTAATAAAACACAAATCTAGGCTTCACATTTGGATGACTCTATATACGAGGGTCATTTGATAAGTATGGTAAAAAAAGTAAGAGAAACTAAATTAAAAAAATTAATTAATTAAATAAATTAAACAATAAATAAATGTACCATATTTATCAAACGACTCTCGTATATGACGCGGATCCAGAATGAAGAAATCGAATACGTAAACGGCAGCATAAACAACACTAACGCTTCCTGTTAACGTCAATCGTCTTTTATATATCTAGTAGAATACATGTGTTGTTGTTCTGTTTTAAATTCCTTTTTCCTTTTTCTGTATTCGATATTAAATTCAAACATTCATAATTTCATCATCATAAAGTATTCCACCTACCAGTAAAGGGGTCATTCTCGTGGATTGTACGACACAAAAGACGCTCATAAATTCTTAGTCGTATTAAGAAACAATATAATATATATAATAGCTGACAATTCAGAATCGTTGACGTGGGCTACTTTGAGAATGAAATTTTGTTGCGTGACATTGCGTGGCCGCACACCGGAGCCTGTAGTGCGTATTACCCGGATAATTTTGATAATACATTTTTGAATACCCTCCATACAGTTTAAATTTTACTTCAAGTGATTATTACTTATTTTTCTATTTCAAAAGATTTTTGAGCGGTTTGAGTCTGGGCACTGATTTAGAGACAAAAAAAAAATAGTGCAGAACAGATTGAAAAGTTTGGCGGTGACTTTCTTCAACAAAGAAATACAAAAGCTAATCTCACGATACGATAAGTGTTTTAATTTATATGGCGACTACGCGTAAAAGTAGTATAATAAAGGTGTTTTTTTAGGTTGAATAGAACTTTAGATAGGGATATTTGTCAAGTTAGTCGTCAGTTTGTGCGCTATAAAGGACATTTGGATTCAATATACTTTGGCAAATTATTAACAAACGTTTAACACTTGAATAACGTTTCTGAATTGTGGAAATTTATTTCAAAAATCAGTGTTCTGTTTACCAAACTTATAGAGCAAAATTTTGTTCACTGATAAGGCAAGAGTAAGACCAATACTGAAGTGATTCACAAGAGCCCGTTACGTCTAGAAAAATACACCGTATGTGCGGATTGCACGCTGATGGAATCATCGGATTTTTTTTTTAAATGAACCTGGAGAGCGCGTTACCGTCAATGATGTATATTACAGAACAATGATCAATGATTATTTGTTTTCAAATTTGCATGACATCGAACTGGAAAAGATGCGTTTTTAACAGAATAATGCCACGTGCCATATTTCGACCGAAACAATCGAGTTATTGAAACAAAAATTCGGCGATAACGTTATCTCCACAAATGAATCTGTGAATTAACTTCCACGATCATGTGATTTGACGCCTCTAGATTATTTTCTTTGAGAATATGTGCAGTTTCTGGTTTATGCTGATAAACCAGCAATTATTGAATCATTATAAGCTAACATAACTCGCATTATTGCAGACATAAGGCCTCAATTACTTGAAAAAGCGACCCGAAATTAGACTAACAGAATACGGTATGTCGGAAGTAGCCGTGGTAAAAATATGTCCGAAATAATTTTCAGCTATTAATGCTATAAAATTATTTTTCGAATAATATCATATAAATGTTCAATTAGTATGTGTTTTATTTCAATTTAAAGTTCTATCACTCTTTAAAAAACATTATATATATATATATATATATATATATATATATATATATATATATATATATATGATGAGGTGCATCCAATATATATATATATATATATATTCAATAAATGAATTTTATTAATAACTCAGTATTACAATTGATGATAAATTATTAGTTTTTTAACAGAAATAATATTTATCTAATCTTGATATGTTTTATATATTTAAAAAGTGAAATATATTCAACTATAAACATTATGTTCGATATATGAACTTATGTTACACCAACAAATATACTATTTTTGTTTAATTGTTTATTTACCCATTTCTATTCGTATAAATCGTTCAAACATTGATTCGCACCTGTTATCAAAAAGAATGACGTAGTTCTTCTTCGATTTTTTTAAAAATGTGTATCATTGGACACACAACAGGAAAGGATAGTAACATATTCATCGAACCGTCCCGAAAACACTTAATATAGGGGGTGCACCTCGTCACCATGTATTTACTCCTACAATAGTCTCATTTGGTGTACACCAATTATAAGTGAAACGTTACGAAAATCGATAACGAACGAACAGGTCAGAGACCCGAGAATCATGATAATAATTTGTGTTTAACACATGGTGGCAATTCATTTGGACAAATATATTTTAAACGAACAACATTGTTTTTTTGTGCGTTGATAGGAGAAACAGACATTCAGACAGTTTTAAACTTGCAATATCGTCTTTATGTTTTACTTTCTATTCAATGGTTTCTTAGCACGATATATTTTCATTCTATTACTCGTATACACACATACATACATACATACATACATACATACATACATACATACATACATCATACATATATATATATATATATATATATATATATATATATACACACATTATAAATAGAAACAATAATCAGTGTTATTTACCTGCATACGGAATCGATGTCGTCCATGTTATCGGGAAATATGAGATTCGGCTCGCGAATCAGGGGATCGGCCAGTCCCACACATCTTGTGTACTCTGATCGAGAGCAATCCGGTTTACTTGGGCCATACGGATAGGTTGCACTCGTAAATCCTGAATGTACAAGAATATAATTTAGTAAATATTAATTTTCATTTCTATACATTTGTTGTGATTAAATATATTTTTTAGGTATTAAATTAATTTATTTTGTCTTGATAGTTGTACTGTCGTCGAATAACAATGCAGATGTATTATAAAAGATAGCAATTTATTATAAAAGAGTATTGTCTACATTGATATCTGAAAATAGCACACGATAGTGCAACTAATCCTGAAAACATATCTGAAAACTGTCGACACGTTAAATTCGAATTTGTTTCATTCATTGTTTGTAATTCATTAATATTTACATTTGATGGCCTGCTTGGTCTGACTTCGTCTTTTAATGATTCATCCCCTAAAACAATTTGTTTATCTACTTTTAAGCATAGTTCTTAATATAACTCTCCCTTTTCTAAATGTAATTCAAATTGTTCTTATGACTTCAACAACAATAGAACCGAGTTTTAATTCTCAAGGTAAACATTCATGTATTAACCTATTCTACACAAACATTTTGAAAAGTTCAAATTATAATTTTAAAATAAAATGAACATATAGAGATTCAATGAAAAGAATGAAACAAAGTGTGTACTTTGTTACTCAGTTAATGGTCCTGGCGTAATGAATCATACAATGCATAAATAATTCTTGAAATTATGATATATACAAAAATGATAGATCTTTCTTGGTTACCTAATATAATATTTTAACTGGAAAAGTTAAATATAATTAAAAGCAGATGTAACATATCGTTTGAACAAAATCATAAAAAGAATATAACTTAAAAACAATTAGATTTGAAGGAAAATGCACATGTTATACATGTTGAATAAATATTTAGATAAAAAATATATATAGAACACAATAAAAAAGATTCTGATATAGTAAATCAGAAAATTTTGTATTAAGAGTAAACAAATACTTTAATTTTTGACTGAAACAAATATTGTATTTCGCACTAATATTTTCGCGCACAGTTGACAAATGAATGAAATGAATAAGCAGGGGAATTACCCAAAACAATCAGAAAATACTCAATGCTGCCACTGTGTTTTTTTTTCATAATCACCTAAAGTGAGAATACAAGAGATGTCACTATAATCGCAATTCTTTAAGTTGAATAAAATCCTTCTTTTGAACTACATGTTATCGTACTGCTATTTCCCGAAAATAATTGTGTGTGTGTGTGTGTGTGTATATATATATATATATATATATATTGGGTTATCCAAAAAGTAATCTTGGAATTTTTAGTAAGAAACTGACTATTTTTTAAAGCAAAAGAAACAGTATTAAACAATATATGTAGATCTTTTTGACTCATAACCTTTTTCCATTTCGCTCGCAGTTTCACAGTTTAATTTCCCTAGAACTTCCTATTTATTTGGCAAAAAATCTTGACACATGTATTTTGTGAAGAAATTTTTCGAACTAATTTGGCACTTTCTAATTTTTATTCCATCTGTGCCCATTACAGATGTTTTCGACTGTAATTTTTGCATTATGTCAAAGATGGAACTCATAAAGTATAAAATAGCGTAACTGAGTTTCTTTTATCTCCACTACTATTGTTTATTTGGGGTTGAAAATGTTAAACATATATATAATGGGTTTTGAAAGAGCACCACTGACACAAGCACTGCTGGTAAACACCGAAAGAATACTAAAAATATCTCTAGTTTACAGAAAGTTATGTATTTTAACTGATGTTAAAAAAAAAACTCAAAGACTTAGGTCACAACCTAATATTTATATTGTTAATTAATTAATTATTCTATTTTTGTACGAATTTTAGTAATAAAAATGTAAGCGTTTTTCCATGGTTATCAACTCTGTCATTATCTTTATCATCATCATCATTGTTATTTAATTGTCAGAGTTCGTCAATGTTCACAATAACTATAACATTAAATTCTAGATGTATTGAACAGTGACGGATATTATTTAATTAATATATCGATCTCTTACCTGTAATTATTGTGAGGGTCTGCAATAGCACGAGCATAACTTTGATGTCTTTTCTCGCCATTTTCATCGGTTGTATCACTTTTCGTTTACTCTGAAAAAAATATAAAAAACCCGCTATCAGAAAAACATACACTTGAATGAATTCATGTTCGACATTTAATAACACGCGTGCCGTATCCGAAATTCGTTTCGCGCCATGGACATCTGTTGTTCATGTTTGAGTCGTCATGCTGGCATGGTTTTAAATATGAGAGGAACAGTGCATACATATATACAAACTTGTATATTTATATGTGTGTATGTAGATACATATATATATTTAAATATAAATATAGAGAGGTAAACTACGTTTCCTGTAACATCAGATTCGATAATAATAAAAGCTCTGTACAATCCATGCGTTTGAAATGTCTGTCCATTTAATCAGTTAACGCATAGGAGTCCTACGACTCGTCTGAACAGTGACATTGTACGCATGGGATGCTGTCGCAATATGCGTATACACACCACACAAATACACTATTAATGTACATGTACATACACACGGTGCACCATCCTTCGACAAAACAATCGGATACAGATCATTTCTGATTTGACCTCAGATTCATGTGCATGTTTTCAACAAATTCCGAATATGTGATTGTATGTTTCCGTTTCCTATCTGACGCGAATTCAATACAGTGTGTATGTGTGTGTGTGTATATGTGTGTGTGTGTGTATGTGTGTGTGATTCAAATATATACGTTAGTGAACATCATGAAACTTTTGTAGTTTTTGTTTGCTGATTGTATATTATTTCCGATTTTTATAGAAAGTAATTTTTGTATTTTTTTTATAATTACCTTCGAGAGATGTACATACATATATGTGACTGTACATATTTACTAATGATAGTAATTATAGAAATTACATATCAGATATAAATTTATATGTACTTAGTTGTTATCGAAGTGTATAAAGTATTTCAATGACAAAGAACAATACAAAACGGATATTCACGCATCATTTATATAATTATTAAATTATTCAATTATGTTGCTTAAATTATGATCATTTAATTTTTATACTATTTGTAAAATCGATCGCACATAATTTCAAATATACATAGCCAACAGTAAAAATCAATTAATAAGTAATTTTATTTACATTGTTTGTAAAATTGACAGATATATAATAAAGTTAAATAATTACGTTAATTAATTCTATGGATTTAATCCTACTGTTGATACAGTAAAACTAAATATAAATGATTAGATGTAAATTTAAAAAACGAAATCGAATACAATATATTGTTTATATATATTATTTATACATATTCTCTACTTTTATAGCATTCAGTTATTAGGCGTTAGATCTTTTCGGTAGACTCTATTTATAAATACATATACAATATATATATATATATATATATATATATATATATATATATATATATATATATATAAAGTCTACAGAAAAGTTCTAACGACTCATAATAACACCATCAAAGTAGAGACGAGCAAACGGTTACACGATTTTATTTGTTCCCAGCAGTCAATTCATGTGGTATCCATCTTGCATACTTGAATACGAATTGAAGATGTACGTAAAACGATTTTTTTCTACCAGAATTCCTTTGTTAGAAATTCAGATTCATTAATGTTGTTTTCCCAAGCCGTAATCCCTTTGTATATACAAAAAAGAACTTTTTACTTATCTGAATAAATTTCAGTAGTATAATGATATAATATGTATATTTAAAAATAACACATTATATTCTAAAATTTCATTGATTATATTGATGGATATGCAACGAATTACCAGTTATCCAAAATTCAGTTTGAAATTAATTTTAAGGTTATATAATATTTTTTTTACTTTTCTAACTTTAAATAAACTATGCTTTTGTATTTATTCTATTTAAATTTATATATATATATATATATATATATATATATATATATCTTCAGCTCTTTCTAATCACTACTGGTGAAGGATTCTTCAAAAGAATTTTCATTTCCACTGATCCAATATCCTTCTTTTCTAATCTATTCCGACGAATCTCTAACCTATATCTTTCCATGAATTTTTTTCTCTGCCTTTTTATACATCTAGATTTACAAATAATAATTTAAATAAAATCAAAAATATTAATGTTTTTTATTATATGACCAACCAAATTTCATTTTAAAATCCTCATCTGCGCTTCGACATCTGTAACTTTTATTTTTTTGTAATCAATTTGGCACTATTTTTATTTCTACGTATTGTTTTTAATACTACGTATTGTTTTAATTGTGAATTTGTCCATATTTGTTTATGTTGTTTAGAATAACTGAATTATGTTGGTAATTAATATCTATATTTGATTTCTTTAAGTGAGAATAAGTATAATGCTTTAATCAAAAAATGTTCTTTTAAATCATAAAGAACTATGAGATTTTATAATATGAAAATGTTTTCCGAATTGACACCAGCCCATTTTTATTCTTCTATTCACTTCATTTATAAATGTTCCTTTAGAATTGATTGAGCTGTCCTAGATTATATATATATATATATATATATATATATATATATATATATATATATATATATATATAAAGTAACCCCTGTATAACAAGGTTGTTACGTTTCAAAAAAATGCAGTGTTATGCGAATCCGTGTTATAAAAAACTAGTACAAAAAAGCGGGGTAGGTTCCAAAAATTATAAAAATATACTCTTATATTTTTATAATTAATAACAATATCTTTATTAAAGCAATTTTCATCAAAAGTATTACATATTAATATGTATTAAATAATGTTTTCTTCGTCATCACTAATAAGCACCAATAACCTAGGGTGTTTTCTTTTTGACAAAATATTGTCATTCTCTAAATTTTCTTCAGCAGTATCTTGAGTTCTATGCTCTACTTTTCACAAAAAATCTGTTATTTTAGATTGCTTCCTTTTAGCTGAGAGCAAAATCTGTAATTTTTGTTTTAGTGAGATGAAATGTCTTTGTAAAGGTATTTTTTATTTCCGCCCGATATAGTTCAGAGCTACAAATTAATCCACAAAAATCAAAAACATAATTACCATTTCTAAAAAAGGTTGAATAATACACATCCGAAAAAAATTATTCTATATATAATGTAGAAAAAAGAAAAACACAGAGTTTTAAAATGTACTTAATACTCCATGAACAAAATGGATTTTAAATTCTCATAAATTTCAAAATTCCGCAGGCAAATCTGATACGACATACACGCTCAAATGAAAATTTTCCAATGAGATATCTTGTGTATTTAAAAGACCTTATTTCGTTCCGTATTGTACGGGAATTTCCTTATTTCGAATTTTATTCTTAAAAACTTTAAGCGTTGTACGGGGATTTATCTCATTCTTAAACCGTGTTAGAGCGAAAACGTGTTATAACAGCGCCGTGTTATACTGGGATTACCTTTATATATATATATATATATATATATATATATATATATATATATATATATATATACTTTTTTTATATCTACTCCTTGAGTGTATTTTTTTCTAATTCAAAAATTAATTGAACATCAGTTTTGCTTTGTTGATAATCATCATAAGAATAATTTTTTGACTTATTACATCTAATTCTTCTATTCTTTTTCAAATTCATATAAACTTACTGAGAAAATAACAATGTTATTAGCAAATCTTAAAGGACTAAGTATATCCTAATTTGTTTTTAATCTTTGAGATCCTCAATTAAGTGTCTTAAATACTTCTAATTATGCTGTAAATAGTTTTGATAATATACTTTTGCCTAACTCATTTCTTTTTTAAATATATTTTTTTCTATTTATTTATATATTTATACAGAGGATGTAGAGTTTACATGAATATTTCCGAAAAAATCAATATATTTTCCTTCAGTCACTCTTCTTCAATCCATTTAATATCACTGACTTATTGACTAAGTCAAAGCTTTTTCTTAATTTATTCATCTGAGACAGGATGGTTTTTTATATTCGTTAAAAACCCACTCTGTCAAACATCAATGCGTAAAATTCGTGCATTTTTTCGTCGTAATCAAGTGTATTCAAAGCATGCTGTTCATAATCTAATCATAAAAATTGAACAATTTGGTACTGTTGAGGACCACAGACCAAAAACATATGCCCATAGTGGCTATTTAGTTGAAAATATCGTTGATGTACGTGAAAATGTTGAAGAAAAAGAACCTCAAACATCAATTCTTCGACGTTCATAGCAATTAAACATCGCAAGAAGCAATCTGCATAACATTTTACGAAAACATTTGTATCTTTATGCATATAAAGTTCAGTTAACATAAGAAATGAAGTTAGCTGCCAACTGATTTAGTGTCGTATGTTTGTGTTAATTTGTACCAAGAAAAAAAGCATAAAATGCAATTTTTTTTAAAAAAAATCATCTTCAGTGATAAATCGCATTTTCAATGAAATTGTTATGTAAACAAACAAAATTATCGCATATGGGGAAGTGAAAATCCAAAATCCATTGTTGACAAACAATTACATCCTCAAAAAGTCACTGTTTGATGTGGTTTTTGGGCTGGAGGCATCATTGTTCCATACTTTTTGAAAATGAGCAAAGTGTTCATGTTACAGTTAATTAATACGTGGTTTTAACAGAAAGGTGCCACAAGTTATACAACTTGTGCGGTAATCGATTTATTCAAAACTAAATTCAATGGACATTTGATTTCTCGTAATAGTGATGTTAATTAGTAGCCTATATTTTGTGATATAACGCCATTAGACTTCTTCTTATGGGGTTATTTGAAAAATAACGTTTATATCAACAAACTAGCAACAATTCAAGAACTAAAGAATGAAATTCATGCAGCTATAGTTGAAGTACAGCCCCATCTATTGCAAAACGTGTTTCAAAATTTCGATAAAAGAGTGGACATCTGCCGACGTGGTAAAGAAGGCCATTTGATGAGATTGTATTCTAATCATAATTTCCATGTTTTTATTTTACATTCATACCAATAAACATGAACTTTTCTTTCAAAAACTGTATTTTATTGATAAATTATTTCTTAACTACAAAATTCTACAACTTTTTATATATATATATATATATATATATATATATATATATATATATATATATATATATATATATATATATATATATATATATATATATATATATATATATATATATATATATATATATATATATATATATATATATATGTATGTATGTATGTATGTATGTATATACAAGTAAACAATGTGCATTAAAGTATGTGCTTAAAAAAGTGTTTTTACAATTATGTTTTCAAATAGGAGTAAATCTGACACACGCAAGTATTGAAGTTCAATATCCGTAATGACATTTTAATTCGTTTAGCACGAGAATAGGACAAGATTTATTTGTATCTAGAATTATTTGTATCTTGAAAATAAATTACAGCACTTTGATTTTATGTATATACATTCACACACATAATATATATATATATATATATATATATATATATATATATATATATATATATATATATATATATATATATATATATATATATATATATATAATGTGGAACACAAAAATTAAGCAACTGTGTAAATTATGTACATAAATAAATAAAGTGGATGCAAGAAAATCAGTCGAATGCGTATAATTGAAATAAGTATGTCGCGTTTGAACATATATATTTTATTTTAAATATTTTTTTAAAAATAAATAACAAACATTTATTAAAACATTCTCACATATCTTAAGAATAAAACAATTTTGTTTTCTGAAATATTTATTAAATAATAATAATATTAATATGTAATAATTATTTTTTAAAATTGTTTGTCCACTGCATCGGTTTACTTCTTCCGCCTCGGGAAAATCTAAAAAATGTATTATTAACACAACCACATCTTTCTATTTTACTGCAGCTATATCTTCTGTTGAAAATATAGAAGCTTCTCCCTTTTCTAATCTAATGGATTTCAGTTCCTTAGGGATCTCTTTTCTATTTACTCTTGCTGTATCACCAACATTTGTTTGCAATTATACAGTTTACGATATAAAGTCAGTGAACTGTACCAGCTATCTATATAAAGGCAGTACACTTGATGCTTTTAGGTTTCGATGGATAGTAGATAGGGAAAGTGGGAATTTCGTTAATCCATTCATGAGCGTCACTAATTAGATGACGAGGTATTTGTCTATTACTACACCCAGCGGGTGAACTTTCCACGTTAAAGTGTGATAACCGTTTTTGTTTAGGGTGAGTGAAGATCCACAGGCTTACTCTTATTTCGCCTGTGAACCTAGCGAGATCCCTGCCCTCTAGCGCCAGCTAACATTAGGGAACTAGTTTATTTGAAAAGACCAGAAGCGTGTCGAGACGAACAAATTCTAGCGATAACTACGTTGCGAACGTATGTGCGCTGTGAACGTATGTCCAATACCCTATAATGGTATAGTTAGAGACTTCAATAGCCAGCCGGAAAATAATAACGTGTAGCGCGTTTATATGGGCCCATCATAGTCTAAAAATGCAAGGTAAAGCTCAATAGAACTACGCAATGCCATCAGAGAAATGGTTTTGTGGTCTTCCTTGCGCCGAATACCCAAGGTGTATAAGGCCTTAAGGGTAGACGGCGGCATTGCACCTCTATTCCTTACCACTATAGGTAGGTGCGACGTCATGTCGACACCATGGAGTTGCACTACCAGGGGGAGAATAGTCTCATAAGTCAATATATTTTCCTTCACCGCGTCCTGGAAGCTACGCCCATCTTCGCGGCGGACTGTAACGTCGACCACGAAGACCCCGACCTGGTTCTTTATGACCAGGTCGGGTTTGAGCCTTGCCCCGTTAGGACGCGTGAAGGTGGCTGTAACAGTCCCCCCTCCTTGCCTCTGAGCACATTCGATTCAATGAAGTACTTGATTTGATCATGTCGGCGGATCCTGAATGCCTTGGTGTAAGTGCAAGCCCCAAAAATGCGTGCAAGTGTTTCTTTGGCAGACTTGCACTTACGACATTCCTGGTCCGTCTGTGGGATGGCTCTATTGAGGCTGGTCTTGTTGCCTCCCGAATTGGCGCGCAGCTGCAAGGCCGTAATGAAGCAGCATGGCTTCAGGAGAAGAACTGTTTGCGCCCCTTCATAAAAGGTCTCAACAAGATGGACTAATGGCTCAGGAACCCCCTTCCTAATTAGGGCCCATCTAATTGCATCATGGGGAACGGTGTCGAAGGCTTTAGAGACGTTGAGTTGAACTCCGACACCGCACCCTCGACTTTTCATTAGCCTAACGACCTCGTGAAGTATTTGAATGTTTATGAAACACCCTGATTCGGCCACAAATCCCTTTTGTCGCGGGTTAATAATTATCGCCCTACGAATCCTCTCATCGATAATCTCCCCAAAAATGAGGCTAAGGAGAAAACTGATAGTGAGCGGGCTATAATTAATCGCTTTAGAGCGATCTTTCCTTTCTTTTGCGATTAAGGTAGTTCTATTCCGGCACCATATCTTAGGGATCATAACAGAGACTAGAACACAATTAAATAGGCCCGCAATTAATTGCTTTTTTTCTGGTCTCTCGACATGCATCCACCTGACACCGTCAGGTCCCGGTGCCGTAGATCTTTTGGTCTTACGCAAGCGCTTGCGCACCTCAAGCGCCGAGATAGGTGCCAAGACCATATCCGAAGAAATCGGATCGGGCGGCTCCTCTTCTGCGGAAAGTTCAGTTAACCGGGTGTTAAGCCTGGTGCTCCACAATGTCTTATAAATATCTTCTACCTCACCCCGGTCTAATTCATGTCCATTTTCTTGAGTGTAATCAGAGCCTATACGGACATGATTGGCGAGCAGGGCAGGATCCTTTTTATATAGATCCTGGGTGCAAGCGCAGCGATATTTTTTAATGGATTCCCCCCCCCTCCCATTTAGTCTTGCGCCGTCCACAACTTGAACCACCAGGTACCAAATACCGAACAAATGCCATACAAATTTTGTCTATATCCAGCTGAGTAGAAGGATACAACTTCATCCTCCGTACCAGTTTCCTGGGTCTCACCGGAGATCTTACCAGTTTCCCACTCAGCAAGGTGCCTCCTAATTATCTTCCCCCAATCACCAAATTGGGGGGTAACGCTTAATTCTTTAGAGATTACCAACTTAACCTCCTGAGCACCATCAGGATTAACCTGTACCTCACAAGGGTAATCCCCAGCCATCGGCGTACTTTGAAGTGAAGGCGCTAGAGCCGGCGCCAAAGGAGAGAGATCTAGAAACGGATCTAAAAGAGAGCTATAGTTACTCCCGCCGTTTACCCGCGCTTGCTTGAATTTCTTCACGTTGACATTCAGAGCATTGGGCAGAAATCACATTACGTCAACACCCGCTGGGGCCATCGCAATGCTTTGCTTTAATTAAACTGGCACGGACCGGAGGAATCTGACCATCTAATTAAAACAAAACTTTGCGATGGCCTCTCTTTCATTAAATTCATCACAACATTTTTACTAGCAAATCCAGAATCAGTCTTGTCTTTCCTAATGTATATTTTTAAGTTATGTATATATCTTGTTTGAGAATCACTTAATTTATAAAATGTTTATCACTGTGTGGAATAAGACGCACAAGCTTTCGACTTCTTCCTATTTCCATGTTTGACTCCGGATCGGAAAAATGGTTGTCATTCATTGTGCAAATAAAATTTTATTTTTTTTAAGTTATAAAATTAAGTTATTTTTAAAATTTGTATTAAGATTAGAAATATCTACTGTGTTAACAGCGGTCAAAGAGGTCTGAAGAACAATGAATAAAGAAAAACCTGAGGATAATAAGCTATATGTTTCGAAATTTTTAAGCCTTAAAATCTTTCTATACTGCTCATAAGACACTCACGAAATTTTACGGCGACAGGAGAATATTGCTGAAAGCGGAATAGTCCGTGGCTGGTGAAGCGACAGTAGTCGTTTGTGGACTATTCCGCGCTTGGTGATAACGGAAAGTCGTCGTACGCGGACTATTCCCCTCATGGATGTAAATGGGTTAATTAGGTAATTAACTATTTGTATTTTATTTAAAAACATTTATGAATACATATTCACCTTTTTTCTGTTAAATGAAAGCAATAAGATAATTATTATAGTATTTTTTTATACTAATTTCAGGTCTATAATTTTTTTTATGGGAAAAATAACTTTGCTTTTAATATATGCAGTATACTACATGTACCGTGTATGATAACTTAAAATGTACGTTGCCACGATTTTTTTCTCGTTATTCAAGGGTTATTATGAAATGCGCGTTATATCCAAACAGTGTTATAGAATTACTGCGTTAACCAAGAATTGTCTCAATTTGTAAATAGCATCAGGTATATCGAAACCGCATTGTAGAAGTAACAAAGTAATGTCACCTGTCAAAACTATAAGTATCCAAACATGTCAGATAAATAAGGTAGGCGAGAAATTATATTCAGTGCCATTTATTAAAAAACGCTATGAACTTTTGTTTCAACCTAATATATATATATATAGATATACAAAGAGCAGTTACCAAAAATAAAGGCTGATATATTGATGAAAGTAAAATTTGATTTTTATGTTTAATTTAATAGTTTTATAGTCATTTTATCTAAAAATAACACTAATGTGGAAATAACCATTTATATATATATATATATATATATATATATATATATATATATATATATATATATATAGATTGTGACAATTCGGAAGAAATTTGCATACTATAAAGTTGGATATTTCTCTATGATAAAAAGAAAAGTTTTTTAACAATGCATCCTTCTTGTTCTCACATATGAAAGTGAAACATGGTGAAGAATGCTGGAATTATCCAGAGACTCCAGACAACACAAAGAAATATATAACATGCATGTTTGGAATAATACGTTGAGTGAAAAAGACAACTGAATGGATTATAAACTAAATAAAAGTCATGGATGTTATAGCAAAAATAAGGAGTTTGAAATAGAAATGGTCCGATAATAGAAAAAAAAGACCACCGGTTTTATTAGTTTAATTGAAGTTATTAATTAGGAACCTAGATATATAAAAAGATCTAGGAAGAGACTCATGCATATACGAGATAAAGATATAGGAGCATAATGCGTTGGAAGAGAAAAGCAATAGATCAGTCGAAGTGGACAGTTTTGGTAGAGATCTTCATCCTGTAGCGGATAGAAAGAGACTAATGATATATATATATATATATATATATATATATATATATATATATGTAGAAAGAGAGAAAACCTAAATGAGACTGAAAAATAGTAATGAATAGTAAATGGTAGTAAGCAAGTAAATATATATCTAAACCTTTCAGTCTCATTTGGGTCAATATATATATTTAAAAATTCACCGAATGTATAATATAATTATTAATGAGACGATACATAAGTATACCTCATATCGAACGCGGGTGGCCCTATTTATATAATAAATTAAACATTTGTCATCGTTCAATAATTGTAAATGTTTAATTATGAATACGAGCCATCTGCTTTCACACGTTCACACGACATATTTTGAACGAACGAACAAACATATGCGTGGGAACGAATTGAGTTTTATAATATTAGAATGAATAATATTCAAAACTAGAAAAAAATGGAAAATACGTCTTACTGTTCTTATATTGTTTATTCTAGTTGAATGATAAAATGTTTGAATTATTCAAATGTAGAAAGCAGGTATGGAATGAAATAAAATCAATGATGTTTGACTGTATATAGCGGTGATACTTTTCACAATTTTTTTAGTCTTTTTAAATTTTAATATTGTCAATGATGAAATTATATAACAATGAAAATATTGAAATACATTTCAATGTACATTTCAATATCATACAAATTAATTATCATTCTAAAATCATAAAATATTCTAAAAGTGTTAAATAATTATTTATTGTTCACTTTATTTATTCATAAGTTTACGAGCACACGTAACACGTTTCGATAAAAACGTATACACGTTTCGATAGCAATGCTATCACTGTCAGAGCGCTGTATTATAAATATATCATTAAATGAATTCGTAATAATTCCAAACCGATAATGGCATTCTAATATTTTTATAAAAATGAATCAAACTCTAACAGTACTAGATTGTATACAAATGCTCAATAATCTAATTTTTTTGAATTGTTCATTAAACCATATCATCATTTTCAGAATATCATATTATAAGATTGAAAAACTATATCATGGTTATTGAAATAGAAATTAATGAAAAAACTGAACAATAAATAATTATTGATAATTTTACCAAACTTTGTGATATCGATATGAATGATTCGTTTGTATAAAAGTGAATTAACCAAAAAATTAAGCCAATTAGTGTATTTTAATAATTCGGTTAATATATTACGTTTCACATTTGTAATAAAAGTTCAAAAATTGAAATTATTGGGAAGAACTATCCTAAAAATATTTTTATTTACTCGTATAACAGAACAATGAAACTTGCAGCATCTTTTTATTACTAATGAAACAATCTAAGAATACTACCGGACACAGCATATGTTTATGTGCGGACGTTATTCTTCCGATCATCATCTTTTCATATATTGAAAAGTCGATTGTTCGATCTGAACAGCAGATACAAAAATCATGATCGCTTATCTCGGAAACAACATGACAATTATGATTCATTATCCCTATTATTGTATTCTTATCTCTCTATGAATGTTTATCATCATCATTATCACTGTCTTCAAACTGGCTCTCGGTTTATGAATACCAACAGATTGTTGTTTCTAAACAATAACAAACAATTTATAACGGCATCCTTTGTGTTATGACCGCGATTTCGTAAACATTAATTCATTTCACAAATTTATGTATGTGTAATTAACATAAATTTAATTAAATATTTGTATATATGCCAGATTTATTTACTTTAAATATGTACACACACACACACACACACACACACACACACACAATTATCAGCAGCAGCCTCTTTCTATCTACTGCTGATTAAAGACCATTTTAAAAAAAATTCACTTCGACTGATCCAATGTCTTTCACTTTATTCCAAAAAATTCTTATGATTTTGTCCCATTTATTCATGTCTTTTTCTCAGTATTTTTTATATATTTAGATCTCTAATTAATAATTTTTCTTGTCTTGAAATTTCTCACTTTTGTTATACGGTCATAACGTTTGTTTTCTTTTTGATGAATTTTATGTGTCTACGTGTTATTCCTAAAATGTATCTTTATATATTTCTTCATATTGTTTGGAGCCATTGAATTATTTTGGCATAAATGAAATGATTTAAGCACAGAAGAATATATATATATATATATATATATATATATATATATATATAATAAAATATGTAACAGTATATAAAATCTTTAGTAAAATTATTTCAAAGTGGTTATAAAGTCAGCTTGACTTCTCATAACTACAAGAACAAGTATAATTTCGAAACGAACTTAGTGCAATGGTCGCATTCAAGTAGTAAAGGAAAACATTAGTCCATACAACGAATATCAAATCATATTAGTTTCGAATTTGTAGATTATAAAAAAAAAATTCTTAGACTCAGTCAATATGTTAGCGATATTAAATGCAGAATTATTAAGAAAATTATTAAAAAATTAAGAAATTGAAAATTACAGAGTATTGAAAAATTAAGAACCATATATTAAATTTTTAGGAAATATTTCTAGAAATGCTATATCCTCCGTACAAGTAAATGAAGAAATAGAAAAAATTAAAATTATGAAATGAGTGAGATATGGTGATATGATATCATCAACAATTTTAATTTGTTTTATAAAAAGGATTTAAGATACTAACCTAGAAATTAAAAGTAAATGGAGAGATGATGCTTAGTTACTTAAGATTTGTTGACGAAATTATTATTTTCTCAACAAACTTAGAGATAAACTTGAAGAAAAAATAGAAGAATTAGATAAAACAAGTTAAGCAATTGTTTTTATGAAGAATTTCAGAAAAACAAGAATAAAAATATACAATGAATTTTCGGATCAAAGAAAAATCAAATTAAAAAGAATAGAATAAAAGTTGGAAATAATATATATATATACATATATATATATATATATACATATATATATATATATATATATATATATATATATATAATGTCTATGTCCCTATAATATATCTGGGACAATTTATTGTAAAGGAACAGTAATAAATTATATAAATAAAATTAACAGGAGAATAAAAATGAAATGGTGTTAATTCAGAAAAAATTCTCATGTTATGAAGTCGAATATTCTTATATGTTTAAAAAGAAATGCTTTTGAAGAATTCAACCTATCACTTTTCAATTATAGCAGTAAAACATAAGTCTCAAATGCCAAAATAATTTAGTGGCTCCGAAAAATACAAAGAAGCTTTAAAAGATGTATATTAGAAATAGCACTTAAATATAAGAAGAAATACTAGTTAATTAGAAAGAAAATCAAAGTTATGACAAAGTTATGAAAGTTGTAACAAAAATGAGAAGTTTAAAAGTGAAATGTGTTACGTATGTAGCGAAAAGAAAAGACTATCGATGTATAAAATAAATTAGTGAATGAAAATCCAGAGATATAAAAAGTTCTAGAAAAAGATCAATGGACAGCTAAGACAGATACATAAAAAAATTGTTTAATTGATTTGGAAGAGAGACATTGAATCGGTTGAAGTAGAAAGTATTGAGAGAGGTCTTCATCTAGTGGTGGATATAAATAGGCTGCTGTAGCTGCTAATATACATAGTTACATACACAAACACGCACACATATACGCGCACACACACACACGTATACATATATATATATATATATATATATATATATATATATATGTGTGTGTGTGTGTGTGTGTGTGTGTTTATACGATGTATTTTTTGAATGTAACGGGTTTTCGTGAATCAATTCGGGATTGCTCTTAATCCAAATGCGGTAATTTTGCTTATTAATGCACCTTTAAGCCAAAAATGAGCCTAATCACAATTTTGCAGTAGAAGAGAGGGTCAGTTTACAATTGATTGTGAGCCCATTCACAAAACATTCGACGCAAACAATAGTCACGTGGCTTTAGTTCTTGAACCAGTTGGATCTTATAAGGGTGTAGACTAAAATCTTTATGCAACATTTTCAATGCAGTGAATGGACAGAGCCCAAATTACTGCGAAGGAATACAAATCGACAAATTTGGGTTTTTACTGAAACTATCGTTAACGACAACAATATTTTCTTCGGTACTCACGTTTCTACGTCTTGTTGATGTTATCACATCACGTAGCGAATAATTTGTGCGAAATCTATCGATTGTTGTGCGAATAACTTGCTCCGATGGCCGATTATTTACACTATAAAATTCACGAAGTGCTCTATAAGTTTGACGAACAGAACACTGATTTTTGATATAAATTTCCACAATTTTGAAACGTTTTTCAAGTGCAAAACGTTCCACAATGATTTTCCAAAGTATACTAAATCCAAATATCACTTATAACGTGCAAAATAGCAACTTACTTGACAGCTATTCCTATCGAAAATTATATCGAACCTAAAAAAACACCATTATACACACACACACACACACACACACATATATATATATATATATATATATATATATATATATATATTATTTATTTATTTATATATATATATATATATATATATATATATATATATATAATGTATATATCGTAATTAGGGCTTTCTCTGAACTTAGTGAAAAAATCCTTTGTTTTAACTTCAACAGTGAAAGAATATCGTGAAATAATTAATACTGAATGAAATTAGATTGTCTCAATTTGATTGTATGTGTGACGAATTCATCTTCACGCAAATTAGCTATCATCCTTACACCACAATATATTAAAAAAGTGATCAATAATAATTTATTGTTCATTTTATTTATTTATAAGCTTCTGCGTATTTCCATGGTAACGCTATCATTGTATCAGAGCTATCATTGTATAAAATTTAGACTAATTATTGGTTAAAAATTACTTACATATTATTCTTATATATTTTTTTATTTTTATTCAACACATTTTTAACTAGTGGTTGATCTTTTATTTTCAAATTCATATATGTATTACATATTTGCATGTGTTTATTTGTCTGTATCTGAAAAATTCCATCACTTTTAAGTAATGATGTGTTTTCTAAATGTACATCAGTTTATAAACAATGAAAGTGAACAATAAATAATTATTGAAAACTTTTTCCATATTCTATGGTAATGGGATGACAATTCATTTGTGTGAAAGTAATATGACTTTGTTATATAATGAGACCTTTTATTTTATTTATATGACGATTTTGTTAATTAATGTTATAGCTAATAAAATTTATAAAATATTAAGTGATCATTCAACATTTTTATAAAAAATTATGGTTTTAGAATAAATATTTATGTAAAATTTAATGATTTTTAATAGAGAATCTGTTAATTGTTTCAATAACATTTCATCTTCTCTAAAATATAATCAGATTTTATACAAACATGTCGAATAATAACAATGGAATATAATAAAATATTGACATTAAATTTAATAAATAAATGGATCAATCATTCTTATTGATCATTATATACACCTGGGTCTGTTTTTATGTGGTAGATACGTTCCGCAGAAAACCGCATTATAAAAAATCGCACAAAAAAGACTTACTTACATTGAAAAATTAGGGATACGTTCCATAATTTTCGAAAAGCGCATAAAACCAAAGCTACAAAGTAAAATTACTCTAAAATTCGCATAAAAAAATTATGAAATAAAGAATGCTTAAAAAAATTTTCAAATATCTGCAGAAAATTGATACAAAACAACGCTTTTTACTTTATTTTTTAATCAACTATTTAATTTTATTCGAAGTAATATTTAGATATGTGTAATTTATTTTAGAATTTGTCATACATATTTTAATTATCATCACAATAATAGCTGCACTGTATTCAAGACATGTAGTCCAAGCCTTTTTCCAACAAGCATTTAAAGTGTGTGATTTTATTTGAATAATAGCAAAAACAACATGATTTATAAAGTCAAAGATAGAACATTTTTTCCAAGCGTCAGTTACTGTTATTGACTCATTTTCTAGTTTATCCAATATAAATTGAAAAGTGCGTTTAACGCAATATTGTTAAAAGTTGCAATTATGCCTTCATCTAATAGCTGAATAATGCTTGTTGTATTGGGTGGAAAAAACATCATGTTTACAATTGGATGTTTTAAACATGGATGACCTGGTGCGTTGTCAACAAAAATTTGGCAGCTTCTTCATCTGGCGATGCAATCGCGCCCGTAATCTTCACCTTATGCAGTGCATTCCTTTTTAAAAACCCGGTTAACCACCCTTTGCTAGCCGAAAATTCCTGATCAGTTTGAGAAGCGAAAGTAAATGACTTTGATTCCTTCATTTGTTCATAAAACTGAAGAGATTTTCGTTGAATTAAATAACCGCTTAAAGAAATTCTTAAAAAAATCGTATAAAAAGATTCTAAGAAGAAATATGAATTGTATAACTTCAAAATCGCATTTAAATAATCCGCACAAAAACAGACCCAGCTGTAATTCATTCTTATTAAAAATTGGTAACAAGTTATTTTGGTTATAAACAACTATTATTTTTTTGCTAATAACCCGAACTTATAACGTTACGAGTTAACTGTTTATACTTTATGGAGTGTAGATTGTCGTAAGAAGAATATTAAACAGAATGAATTCCGAAAATACAAAATGAGCTCATTTGCACACCGATGGTGACTCATATTCCACCCGTAACCCTTGCAATGCTGACGAATAAGTTTTCCTTGTACTTAGCGATTACGACATATTATAATGGCACGGAAAAGAGGAGGTGAAGAGAACGAAGAGGAAAAAATGTCACGAACGTTGACGGACATTTTCTCGTAAGGATCGATAATGTCGAAAGACTTTGTTGTACTTGCAATATTGTTCGAATAACACGATATTTAAAAGATTGTCTGATAATTATTATCGATACACGTTTTCAGATTCTAATTTACAAATCTGATCTTTGGCTCTTATAAAACATATATATATATATATATATATATATATATATATATATATATATATATATATATATGATATATATATATATATATATATATATATATATATATATATATATATATATATATATATATATATATATATATATATATATATATATATATATATATATATATATATATATATATATATATATATATATATATATATATATATATATTAATACCTATTAAATAATAAGCTAGGGTATTTTACAGTAACATCGACTGGTTGTAATCGATGAAATTAAAACAGGAACAAGCTATTTAATAAATTGGTATAAAAAATAGGACAATGAGAGTATGTGATTGATAATAACCTATACTTTCTTATTTACAAGTTATCATTTATAATGTACGTTGAACTTCAGCTATAATTATTAAGGCTATTACTGTTATTACATTCGTTAAACGTCCATTATGTTTTCGACTGTGTCAGGTTTGACTTTAATCGTTTTTAGACTAATATTTATTGACTTCTGAAAACCCTCGACTGTAATATCAATACGACAATGATGATACATACAAACATATGCACACATATATAATTATATGTGACAAGTATGGATTTTCTTAAAAATGTAATTATGTATTTTAAACGAGTAGTATTTTTTTACGATTTGGAGGATTTTTTCAACATTTGCATATTAATTCAATCAAACACATACAAATGTTTTTTTTATAACTATTATCAGAGAATTTGTATTTAATAATTGAAAATATGTATGAATATCATAATTAGTGAATATGTGTTATTAAAAAATATGAATAAATTAAAAAATATTAATTAAAATGTTCAAATAATAGTAACTGATTTTTATAAACAAAATAAATCTAAAAGAAATTATAAAAAAATATTTTTTTAGTGACAATAATATCGAATGTTATCAATAAATTTATATATATATATATATATATATATATATATATACGTGGGTCGTTTGATAAGTATGGTAAATTTATTTATTGTTTAAGTTAATTAATTAATTTAATTAAATTTTTCAATTTAGTTTTTCTTATTTTCTTACCATACTTATCAAACGACCCTCGTATATATATAGGATTTTTTAATATGCCCTTCAAAAGTTTAAATGGAAATAAAACAAAAAGTACTTAATTATTTATTTATTTGCTTATTTATTTTTATTTTTAAGCATAGTATATTGCATTAATGACGAAACACAATTTCACTCATATGACCATCACAACTTCTCGCTTGACATGGTGCATTTGTTTCGTTCAACTTTTAGCCACTCTTTCATATAACTGTGGTCCAATTTCATGAATTGCACGTTCAATATTTATTTTTAATGCTTTTGTTGTTTGTGGTTTATCAGCATAAACCAATAATTTCACATAACCCCACAAAAGAAATAATACAATGGAGTTAGATCACATGATCTTACTGGCCAATTGATAGGTGCATTTCGTGAAATAATGAACTCATTAAAATTTGTTTCAGTAAGTCTAATTGTTTCCGTAGATATATGACACGTAGCACCGTCCTGTTGAAACTACATATTATGCAAACCATTTTCAATCATTTTTGGAAAAAAATCATTAATCATGTTTCGGTAACGCACTCCATTTACGGTAACGTGATCTCCAGCTTTATTTTGAAAAAAATATGGTCTGATGACATCACCAGCATGTAACGCACACCAGACAGTGGATGCAGTGGTCTTTTTTCTGTGAATTGATGACTTGTGGATTGCTTTCACTCCAAATTCAGATATTTTCTTTATTTAGTGTTGACCGTTTTACGAAGCGCATGCTGAGTTTTACGAACCGAATATTGATTTTTTCAACAAATTTTTACAATTTATAAGCATTGTTGAAGTGTTAAACGTTTAAAAAAATCAAACATGACTGCCAATAATAGTCAAAGTTCTGACATTCTTATTAGAAAATCCTATTTATATATATATATATATATATATATATATATATATATATATTTAACTAACCCCCGTATAACAAGACATTCCTACAACACTGTTTTGTTCTAACATGGTTGGATAATTGGGGAAAATCACCATATAACATATCATTCGTACAACACGGTTTGAGAATTTTAATGATATGAATCCTGAAGATATTTAACAATTACTGGTTGAAGAAGAGGCAGATGAAGAAAATTTGGCTAAAATGGCATCTGAAATAAACCAAATTAATTCAGAGGACGATAGCATAGTTGGAAACGCAGATTTTCAAATTTTAAATGTTATCCTAAAAAATATAAAGAAAGACCTAAACTTAGCTGAACAATTGGAGTTTTATTTTTTAAATACAGATCCTTCTACTGAAAGAAGCACAAAATTTAAAAAATAATATCACAAATGTTTATCTTTACACAATAAAAAGTATAAAAAATTTTCAGCTAAAAGTAAACAAACGAAAATAATAGATTTTTGCAAAAAGTGGAGCATAAAAATTAGGATGCTGCAGAAGAAAGATCATAAGGTGAGGATTATTTTGCTATAAAGAAAACACACTCGTTTAATGTTGCTTAGCAGTAATGAAGAAAACATTATGTAATATTAATATGTAAAATCTTTAATCAATACTTGTTTTAATAAACATATTTCTATCAGTTATAAAAAGAAAATAATATAGATTTTTTTAATTTTTGTAAACTAACCCTGTTTTTTATATTAGTTAATTGTTTCGTATAACACAAAATCGTATAACACGTTATTTTTTAGGAACCTAACGACCGTGTTATCAGGGGTTACCTATATATATATAGAGAGGGGGGGAGGGAGAGAATGTTTCAAAAAAGACGCAACTCCATTATTGATAACATGTATTCAAATCATCTGACTATAAATTCGATATTTTACGTTTAGTTTTCTGATGTTCTTGATGATATGTTATTAATTGATGTTAGCATTTCCTAAAAGATTTAAATAGAAATTTAAAAAGAATACTGAATAGTATAAAAAAATATCCAAGATAATATTCAGGACGTTTTACACTAAACAACAAAGCAAAGGTGTATTTTCTGAATTACGACTGTAATCAAGTACTGAGTGTTCAAAAAAGGATGAAATTATTATTTATAACAGGTACTTGAACTACTTTATTTTATAAAACACACAAATTATACAAAAGAAGAGGAATTTTACATATTTTCAACTTTACAAAAACTGTTGAAAATGTTTCTAACCTGGATGAAGATTTGTATTGATTTTATGATACTGCAGTCATTTTACATAATGTTTATTCATTTATATTTGGAATCTTTGTTTCAATAATTTTCAATTCTTCGAGTGTATGAGGATTGTTTTGAAATATTGCACTTTTTAAATTTTTCCAAAAAAATCTAGACATGTAAAATCTAAGGATTTTTGATGTCATGATTCTTTTGAGATCAAGCGATGACCAATTTTTGAAGTGAAACTTCTATTGTCGCATTTTTCGGAGGCGGAACTTCTATTGTCTCTTTTTCGGATGCGGAACCCTTGATGCACCACACCATTGCCGCGTTTTTTGAAAGTATTTTGAAAATATTTCCTTGGTCTATATCAAAACACAAACACGTACCTTCACTGGATAAAAATCTTAACAGATACAGACCTCATCGATGTATATAATATTATATATACTTTAATCAATAAATTTTATTTGGATGCTTATAGACAGATGACGTATGATTATTTTTGATAAGTAGAGCACCGCGCTAAGTATAGTACAGAGTGAATTTGTGAAAAATAAGAGTGTTATTTAATGTAATTACATTGATATTTTTGGTAAGTATATTAATTTATATAATCTTTTATTAAATAATAAAATTACATCCACAAATCAAGGTGAAAATGAGGTTATGTACATGTTACAAAACAGATATAGTATTTTATAACGTTATGTATATACATTTGAATTTATCAAATAAAAGAAATACTATTAAAACAATGGTATTTAAAAATTATCTATTACAGTTTTAATGTTATCTATTGTTTTATTTGTAACAACTCACAATAACTATGAATTCTTTGTGGTGTCATTTTGAAGATTTATTGAATTTTATGTGATAAAATATCAATTATCTATAAATAGTATCTAAATAGATGCTATTTATTGCATAGATTCCATTGTTTAATTTTTAAAACATTGATCAATTGTATACTATATATTATACAACAGTAATATAATAGGTTTTTTTGATGGTAAATCTATTGTGCAAAAATTTTACTTATCAAAAACTAATTGTATCGTTTATACCTACTCAGTCTCGGAGTGGAGCAATGGAAATCGAAGAAATTCCAAACGAAAACGAATAAATTTTCATAATTCATAATTTTATAAAAGTTTTAATTTTAATTGTTAATCTTACTTAACACATTGTATGCGTAACGTCTTGACGACATTATTACTTTGATGTCGAAAGATTCATTTGAGATCAAGCATTGATGACGCTTCTCTTCCTAATTTCTGCATTTTGTTAACTGAAGAATTTGGAGTTTTAGGCATCGTTTCCATGTACCTTTTGTAATAAGGTTTCACTTCTGATCATGAGTACACATATCTAATTAAAAATAAGGTAGATCGTAATATCTAATTAAAACCAATACTCTCGTTTGTTATCTTTCAACGGTGCAATAAATTATTGAATATGTCACGATAATTCCATCAAGCACCGGTTTTTTGAGAAATATAGTCCTATAATATTACGGCTGAGATGACAAGACAAACTTCAATAGTTTGTATGTGTAACGTTCGTGATAAGCGTGTGGATTTTCACTGCTCCATATTTTTTACGCACTAAAAGATTCTTATCGCGTTCACTTAAAACATTTTTCCAAAACTGCTTTCGAAAAAATATTAGTTTTATTTTTATATAATACACTTTATTTTTTTCAGATTAATTTACCTATTTTATTTTAAAATTTCTCTTTACCATGTAATTTAAACTTTAATTCCTTTTCTGTCATTGTTGTTTTTAATCCTTTATATTCTGTTTTTGTAAATAAATGTTTTACTGTATGATACAACAAAATGATTTTGCAAAGATGAAACAATTCTATAAAATTAAGGAAACGTCAAATATAATTTCTTTATAATGATTGCATATAAATGGGGAATAGCATTTACGAATACAAAAATGGAGCATACAAATAACTGTGTAATCACTTTTAAACTTCTTTGTGATAAAAACTGTCTATTCGTAGAATAAATTGTTTGATTTATTGGTAAATTTCAATTTTTAATAAGCATATATAGAGTGGCCTAAATAAGACTGAAGGATAGTAAAGAATAGTAAATGATAATAAGCAAGTAAATATATATCTAAAGCGTTTCATTTTATCTAGAACACTCTTTACAAGTGAGTAAAAACAAAAAAATCATTTAATTATTAATGCATTCAAACTTTTTTCACGAAGTAATCATATATTATGATTACTTCTTGAAAATTATTATGATTACTTCGTGTGATTAAAATAATTCTTAACACTACTGTGAGTCATCACAAATTGCTACTAAGGCCAACTGTTTGGAAAATCGAAACGAACTTTTGTTTCAACCTAAAATATTTTAACATTCTGATATGAAATTATTTCAAAACTGTATTGATATATTTTATTTTATGTAGATATATAGTTGTTTTTTAAGCGTGATAGAACTTTAAATTGAATTCCCCTCTAAAGTTGTATCCAACCTAAAAAAGAAAGCACTTTATCGTACCTTTATATATATCTACAAACACACACACACACACACATATATATATATATATATATATATATATATATATATATATATATATAAAGGTATTTTTTAGGTTAGGTAGAACTTTCGACAGGGATTCAATTTAAAGTTCTATCACGCTTAAAAAACATCCTATATTTATGATATATTTTATATCGTTTGTATGTACATTATAAATATATAAATACGAAACTATTATTAAAGAATAGTAATAATGATAATAACAACCAAGTCGTTTCAACTTTACGAATGTTCGAAAGGGAAATCGGTGAGTGTGTGGGCTCCGATGCGGTCGATTCAGGCCATACGCGGCAGTGCTAAATAGTAAAAGTACGTAATTACCCTGCTGACCTCCGTTTGAATAAGAAAAAAATGAACACACGACGCTTTAATAGAGTAAGGGTTGGCTGGACAGTAGCGCGTGACCCATTTTCATTCGAAATAAAACCCCATTGACTTCCGTTACACATCAATCAGAAAGAAGTTACCATTACACGCCGACTAGTTTAATATTGCTCGGCGTGAGTGTATTTTTTGTTCTTTCTTGTTATCGCTTGACCTGAATCGAGTAGACCCTATAACAACAACTACGACAGAACATAACGTAGACTTATTTATCGTGCAACAATGTAAGATAAGGTGGTTGTATATTTTGAAAGCTCCCATACGATTAACGATAGAAAAAGCGTCTTTATCGATAAGAGAATAGAGAAATAATTACCCTCTCATCATTTAGTTGAATCCTTTTTGTGTATCAGACTAATTATTTATTTATTTAATTTCAATTATTTACGTGTGCAAAAAAACTTTTCTAATACAATTTTAAATCATTCAACATCATAAGATTTTACAAAAGTATACAATGGTCATATATGGCGCTTACAGTGTAACCGGGACACTTAAAAAAAATTAATAGCAAAACAATCGATGTAATGAAAAAGAGAATACGATTTTTAGTTAGTTTATTTAATGTATTTTTTGATTAAAAAAATCAAAATGTAATAAGTTTACATTAACAAAAAAAAAAAATTAAAAATAATGAAAGGCAACAATTAAAACCATTTTTATTGTTCATTTCATTTATTTATAAGCTGATACGTATTTCGAAAGTAGTTGAAAACAACAACGTATTGCTATGTTATAAAAACTAATAATCTTTTTTTTTTCTGGAGCCTCGAAGGAATGCTTTACACTAGCGTTTTGCAGTACATATTATAGTATTTTTCCATTAACATATCTTTTAAGTTCCCATTGTTGAAAATTGGGTGATTGCAAATGTTCCCTTCAAGATAATTCCACAAATTTTTGATTACATTTAGATCGATTTCTGGCAAAATTTTTATTAGGCGAGATAATTGAAAAGTAGTCAAAATCGAATTTTATGCGTCTTATGCTCTGAGTCATTGTTTCGATTAAAAAAAACAATCATTTTCTAGCCATAATTATTCAACAGTATGAAACAAATTTTGATTTAGAATATTTAAACGCATATATAAGTCCATATTTTCATCTATAAAATAAAAAATTACTGAACCGTTAGTCGAAATTGAGTCACAAACATAATTGATCCATCACTATGTTTCACTACTGAGCAAGGTTTTTTCAGACACAGTTGTTTATTCGACTTTATTCTTAAGCAGAAGCTACAATCAGATCTAAAAATATTAAATTTATTTTCGTCAGTAAATAATACACGTAAAGAAATTGAAATTTTTATTTTGATGAAAATTCACGAACTTTAATCATTTTGTTTTATTAAGCTTACAAAAAGATGTATTTTTCTTGAAAACTTATTATATAACTCATGTTTTCACAGAATATTTTAGATAGATTACGTACGTGCTTTAATTTACAATCTTTTTTTACTATTTTAATAACTTTCAATGTATTTATAAATGGACTTTTCCTAATTTTTTGCATTATATTGCGTTGAATTATTTCACCGAGCACTTTTCTTGAATTCCTCATTTTCTTATTATTTTATAATTTTTTTCGCCTTTTCATAATATCGTGCACAATTCTATTGCTACTGACCACTATTTTTGATATTTCTCAAATAAATACACCATATAAAAATATTTAATTATAAGTTTTCGCAAATAAATCGTCGTTTGACAAGCTTGTATTCCCATGTTTTCAAATAATTCGTTTTATTTCAATACTCGCACAATATAAAATGTTAGAAAAGAACGGAAATGATAGAAAAAAGAATCCGGCGATTCTATTTATTATTCAACAGTACGAAGGAGTTAATTAAATGAAAAAAATTAAATCTACTAATATATTTCAATTTTATAAATGTATAATTTGTTTAGTTTTTTTTTTATTTAAGATTATTTTCTTATTATCATAATTTTATTACATTTCTTATTTCCTGCGATTCTATAATCAGAAAATAGAATTAATAAGTTAACTAAATATCATATTACTTTCCTCATTGAAAATTCATTACATAAATTATTTTTCGAAAAAAAATTTTGTTTGAAATGTTCCAGAAACATTGTGAATAACTTTATATATATATATATATATATATATAAGAGAGAGAGAGATTATATAAAAAAGAAGCCGTTCCATCGTGCTAAAGAAAAAAGTGCTAAAAAATGGACACACACACACACACACACACACACACACACACACACAGAGAGAGAGAGAGAGAGAGAGAGAGAGAGAGAGAAAGAGAGAGAGAGCACAAGTATAATAATCTATAATGTATTTTATTATTGTTTAACATTGGAATTTCTTATTGTGTGTAATTTATCAATTAAACTATATCATATGTACGTTTGTAAAAGAAAAACGACTTATACGAGGGTTGTATGATAAGTACCTGGCCTTGACAAGAAAAAACAATTTTATGTGTAAAATTTATTTTATTTTTCAACGTAATCACATTTCAGTTCAATACACTTAGTCCAACGTTTTTCTATCTTTTGTATCCCCTCTAAAAAATACGATTACTCCAACCCTTCAAAATAAGTGTTCGTTTCAGCAATGACCTCATCGTTAGAGCCAAATTTTTTCCGCAAAGAGATTTTTTTCATATTTGGAAATAGGAAATAATCGCTGGGTGCTAAATCTGGTGAATATGGTGAATACGGAAACAATTAATATCCTAACTCATGAAATTTTGCCTTGGCGACGACGCAAGTGTGCACGCGTGCATTGTCTTGATGGAAGAGAATTTTTTCTTTGCCAAATGCGGACGTTTTCCTTTTACAGCATAGTTTCTTTTACAGCCCTCGTATAAAGTCTTGAACCTTAGGTTTTGGAACATATTAACACATCGTATGTGGGAAACGACTAAATACGTCGTTCGCACACTATCACTAGAGCGCGGGAGCCAACAAAATACGGTTTTTACAAATTAGCGGTATGGTGTGGAGAACGTGTAAAGACAGGTATTTGGCGAAGTAAAAATTATGCATCTGCTATTTTTTTATTTTATATTTATTTTTTTAATTTTGCGAGCATATTTGAAAAAATTGCCTGTTTTTCGGCGTGGATTGGCGAAAAACGTCCGCAAAAAATGTGTTTATATATATATATATATATATATATATATATATATATAGAGAGAGAGAGAGAGAGAGAGAGAGATTAGGTCTACCATAAAGTTCTATCCGATAATATCATATCAAGTTTCAAAGATGAGTCATTCTACAGAAATGGAATTCACAAATTACCATCACACTGAGAAGAGTTCATTAGTAACGAAGGAAAATTATATTGTTCAGTAAATATCAATAAATATATTGAAAATGTATTATTTTTTTAATTCAAAAACAGACAGAACTTTCCGATAATCTGATATATATATATATATATATATATATATATATATATATATAATGTGTGTCAAAATTTGAGGTTAGGAAGTATTTAATCAATAAAATATAGTTCTTGAAGAAAAAAAATTCATGTTTATTGGTATCATTGGAAAGTAGAATCATAAAAATTAAAAATAGAATACGTCAGCCAAATGGCCTCCTCATTACGTCAGAAGACGTCCACTCTTTTGTCGAAATTTTAAAGCACGTTTTGTAATTAATAACGTTTTATTTTAGCTGTAGCTGCAAGAATTTCATCCTTTAGTTCTTGAATTTTTGCTAGTTATTTGGCATAAACCTTATCTTTCAAATAACTCTATGAGAAGAAGTCTCACGGTGTCAAATCACAAGATCTAGGCGGCCAATTAATATTACCATTACGAGAAATTAGACTAGTAATACACAAGGCATATAGTGGCATGCAGTTTTTACTTACTGCTCATGCGCAGTTATAACATACGTGTGTATTTTAACAAACTGGCGTATCCTGTGGCTTACTGCACATGCTCCCTTGTGATCTAACACAGTCCAACGTCATCAACATACCAAAAAAACAGCAGGACAGTGAATCGTCCAACGGTCTATTTTTTGCGCCTGGCTGCAAACATACATGTTCCAAACTATCAAAGACGTCAGACTGTGTTAGATCACAAGGGAGTATGTGCAGTAAGCCACAGGATACGCCAGTTTGTTAAAATACACACGTATGCCATAACTATGCATGAGCAGTAAGTAAAAATGTATGCCACTATATGCCATGTATACCATCGCCCATAAACGTCTATTGAATTTGGTTATGAGTAAATCGATTGCATCATAAGTTGTATAACTTGTGGCACCATCCTGTTAAAACCATATGTCACTGATATCAATATCTTCAAGTTCCGGTGATAAAAAAAATCTGTTATTATGCTTTGGTAACCTATCGAATTAACACGAACACCTCGCTCATTTCTAAAGAAGTATGGACCAATGATGCCCTAGCCCATAAACCACATTAAAAAGTAACTTTTAAAGATGTAATTGTTATTCAATAATGGCTTTTGGATTTTCACTTCCTCATATTTGAAAATTTTATTTGTTTACATAAGAATTTAATGAAGATGATTTTTTTAAAAAAATTCAGTGTTTTCTGCTTTTTTGGTACCAATTAATAAACATACGACACAAAATCAGTTGGCAGCTGACTTCACTTCTTGTGTTAGCTGGACATTATACGAATGAAGATACAAATATTTTCATAAAATGTTATGCAGAGTGCTCCTTGTGATGTTCAATTAGTGTGAACGTAGACGAATTGATATTTGAGGGTCTTCTTTGACACTTTTACGTATAGCAGCGATATTTTCAGCTGAACGATAACAACGAGCATATATTTTTGGTCTATGATCTCCAACAGTACCAAATTGTTAAAATTTTACGGTTAGGTTACGAACAAATTACGAATACACTTGATTATGAGCAAAATATACACGAATTTTACGTATTGACGCTGTAAATTTTTTATAATTTAAATAATGAATTTTTACTATTAAAATGCCTTATTTAAGCATGTAGCGTTCAATCACTAAAATTTCTTAAGTTTTTAATAAACAAATGTTAAATAATGACAGTTCAATATTTTACATTTCTTCAAATAATATCCAGCTTACTTCCTAACCTCAAATTTGGATATCCGATATATTATATCATGTTAAAAATAACTCAAAAAATAGAGAAAAGCCGAATGGATCAAAAATCAAACATTAAGTATATTATGTCAAAAATAAAAAGTTTGCAATAATTTCATTGCTGGGTAAAAACTTCATCGAAAGTCACTAGCTCTTTTTAAATATTTTCCTAATAGTATTTTATGATTATTTCCTAAGATTATTTTGAGGAAAGAACTGACGATGATGGCGTTGCTATCGAAATGCCCATTAGCTGACATATTTATAAACAATAAGTGATTATTGAACACTTTATTTTATAATCATTGTGGTGTTGGGGTTAAAATTAATTGTGTTAAAATGAATCATCCACAGTTTCAAAACAACAAATAAATTATTTTATTCTTTTCTATCCATGATTAATTTTATCCAACCTTCAATTCCATTATACTTTACAATTAATTCTTCTATTTTTAATGGATTCTCTTCTTAGTATCTTTTATCTCTTGATTTCCATTCCATAATTATTTCATTTATCGTTTATTTTTTTACTATTTATTCTACCTATACATACTTCATCGATTTTATTTATTCCATTATATCAGTTACTCTTGTTTGATCTCATATCAATTTATATGTTTTCTAATCACGTTCATATATTTCTAACATTATTTTTTTATACATCGTTTTTATATGTGTTTAGGGCGGTATATAGGAAAACATGTGTATAGTTTCTTTTGTTTCTTTTCAATAAAACACAATTCTAAATGTCACATTTAGATGACCATATGTATGTGTGTATGTATATATATATATATATATATATATATATATATATATATATATATAAATATATACATGCATATATGTATATTTGAAACAGATAACATGCCGCACATAGTCTCGACAAATACTTCAGTAGTCATTTGACAATGCCGCAGCGCTTCAAGAAACTTATTCAGCAATTTTCAGTACAAAAGATTAGAATATTAAAATACATTACGTAACAATATAGACGGCAAACTACCGTGACCAGGATTAATAAATGTCTAAATTAATGTTTGGTTTTAAAAGACGAGTATGAAATATAAATATTTGAAACATATCGATAAAAGAATAACAGAACTTAACAATTCGATGTAAATTCAATTGTAACAGTTTATAATTATTGAATAATTTTTATATTTATAAATGAATAAAAAATAAATTTTCGCACTTATTGTGCATTAAAGCACAAATAAGTTATCAAAATTCTGTTTGATTACGAGTCATATCATAATAAAATATTATACTAATAAGTAAAATTCTAAATTTTTATAACAAGAATGAGATTTCCTAGTGCAGTGTTCTTGCAGTAATAGAATGATCACCGAAATACCTACCAATGAATAAAATAAACAATAAGTAATTATTGAACACTATTATAAAACTTTATTTATGTTAAAGTATATAAACATATGATTATGCTAGAAACTTTTTGTTATTAATAATACATTTTAAGAAATTAAATATATCTAAATCAACATATAAATACCTTATTTTAGAAAATATTTAACGATTTTGAATAGTTATTAAAAGAGTAATGATTAGAAAGAAATCAATAAAAATTAATATTCCCATTAATAAGTACAGTAACTTCATGGGTTGAAATATACAAAATATTTTCTTAGAAAAAATAATCAGAAAACAAATCAACACTGTTATAAAAATACACGTAGGTTATTAAAAGTTTAATAACCACCGTGCTTTTGTTTTTTTTTTTTTTAATTTTCGTCGATCATGAGTTCAGACATTTTCGCATTGAAAATTGTCGAATCACCGTCACGAAAAATTTCTTCGATTTATAAAAAATAAATGCCGACTATTACTAGCCAAGGCGAATGCTCCTATTTCGAAAATAGGACGGTCCGTTTGCTTGACAGCAAGTGATTTCTTACGTGGAATTTATGTAAATGCGCTCGTTGAACCCGGCCCTATAAGGAAAGGTTAAAGACACTGCAGTACTGTTCGCTCAATAAATGTAGAAAATATATGTAGAAATGTTTGTTTATGGGTATGGACTTACATATTCATTAGAGGGTGTAAGGACTCTATGACTAGTATATATTATTGTGCATTTGAAGTAAACGATACGAATAAAGGTTGAATAGTGGATGAGTGGATAGTTTTGATATCAAATTATATATACTGTAGAAAGGATCTCATACTAATGCAAACACGAATGGGGGAAGGCGTTTGATTGCTGACTATGAAAGTGCCCCTTGAGATCATATCTCAGTGTGAAGACTTGTGTGTGTGTGTGTGTGTGTGTGTGTGTGTGTGTGTGTGTGTATGCTTTTAGATTAGTTTGAGCACGCGAACCTGACGTCACAGTTCATATTATTATAATTTTATTTTCAATCATCTGTTTCCATTTTGTAATGATAGCAAAAATTATCAGTGTTATTTATAACTACAATATATAGAATATATATATATATATATATATATATATATATATATATATATATATATACACATATATACGGAGTGGTCCAAAAGTTATTTCTTATTATTTTTTTTTTTGAAAAAAGTAAAATAAAGAAAAGACAAATTTTATTTATTTTAAATTAAATCAAAGTTCAAAAATGATTTTTTATTAAATTTTAAAATTAATTCCTTTTAAACGTTGATCTTTAGAGGATTCGCAAATTTGTGCTCTTTTTAACACGTTTTCCATGACTGACTGTAATGTTGATGATATTGCTGCTATTTAGATTCGAATGTTATTCTTTAGTTCTACTAAAGTTTGCGGCTTATTAACGTAAGCCTTATCTTTTAAGTCGCCCCAAAGAAGAAAGTCAGGAGCCGTCAAATCCGGTGATCTTGGAGACTACCTAATTTTTGTTTTGTTTTATTCGATTATTGAATTTTGACCATAGGAGGTTTATTGTAGCTTTAGCAGAGTGAGGTGTAGCTCCATCCTGTTTGAACCAAGCTTCTTTAGCATCATCTTCAAGGTTCGGCATGAAAAAAATTTCAAACATATGTCGATGTGGAGTTGTTGGGTCCGCCGTTACACTCTCCCTTACGGACTCAAATTACTCCTTGAAGATCTAGGTCTGCCTGATCTCCTGCTATCTGCCACTGTTCCAGTATCTTCAATTTTTTCACTATTGTATAGATGGTTGTACCAGAGGGCGAATTCATAGTATTGTAAAATCTTCTAAATTTCATTCGTGTTTGCGAAACACTCCTTTGACTTTCAAAGTGAAATACTACTATTTTAATTCTTTCTTACAATATGTATTTAGTCATATTTAATGTCATTTTCTTTGCACCTAAATATATAAAAAACAAAAATGTTAAAAAATTTACAATAAAAAAATTACGAATTTATCTCGTTAGGAAGTTACTTTTGACCCACCTGTATGTAATATATATATATATATATATATATATATATATATATATATATATATATATATATATATATATATATATATATATATATATATATATATATATATGCAGTATCTGATAGTCCACGAGATCCATAATGTAAGAAATATAGTGAATAACTTTAACTGTAAGTAGCAAATGAATCTGAGAAAATATAAAAAGTAGGCAGTTAGTTGTTATATTGCCTTTAATATTTACTATATCCTACACAAATAATGCAAAAGCAATAATCTATAGCGTCTAAAAATAAAACAAAAATATATTCTAGAAAAAAGCACCAGAATGAAAGTGATCTACTTACAGTATTTCTTAATAAATATTTATTTGATATAATAAAATTAAAACTTAATACTTTATTGGGTATCTCTTATTAACAATGACAGCTCCGCATTTATTAGGCATTGATCTGACTAGTTTTTCAGTATAATCATTAGTTATTTTACCCTATTTCTCTGTTAGCGCTTTTTTTAAATCTTTTGATGAAATATCATGGTTACGAATATACTTATCTAGTTCATTCAACAGTTTTTCAATTATGTTCATATCAGGAGATTGATTTTGCGGTGGTGTTTTGGTTATTTTGGGAAAATTATACAGTAAAAATTCTTTCACGACGGTAACGGAATGTTTTGAACAGTTATCTTGATAAAAGTAAAACGAAACTTTTATGCCCGGTTTTTCTACATTAGGTTTTAAATTTTTTTTTCAAATATTTAAGTAGATCCACTTATTCATGACACCATCTATAATAAAATGCATCTATATAAAATGCAAGTTACCGACACCTAAAGCATTCATACACTCCCACTCTTGAACAGAACACCTCCGTATTTTACTGTTGAACGCAAAGTTCTATATTCGGTTTTCTCCACAATGTTACTTTACCGTCAAAATCGAATATATTAAATTTACTTTCGTCCGTGAAAAGAACGTTTTTCCAAAACTAAAAGTCCTAATTTTTTTTCACTGACAAAGTTTTTTTCTAGCTACTTGACCGTGGTAATTATTTTTACGTAAGATTATTCTTACAGTTTTCGCACTAATTTTCTTTTTTAAGTATTTTTTAACCTCAGCAGCTAATTTAGGTGCACTTAGCTTCGAATTTTCTGCAAATTTTCTTAATATCCATCGTTCAACGTGTGCAGTAAAATTTTCCGATTGCTTGTCCTACGTTTATTTGCAAATCTATTTTCATTTTTATAACGATGTATAATGTGTTGAATCGTACTTCGGTTTAAATTAAGCTGTATTCACTAATATTTTAACCCATTTGCATCCGTGAGCGGAATAGTCCTCGCACGACGACTGTTGCTTATCACCAAATGCGGACTATTCCGCTCTTAGCAATATTCTCCTGTCGCCGTAAAACATTTCGTGGGTGTCTTATGAGCAGTATAGAAAGATTTTAAGGCTTAAAAATTTCGGAACATATAGCTCATTATACTTAGATTTTTTCTTATTCATTGTTTTTCAGACTTCTTTGACTGCCGTTAACACAGTAGGTATTTCTAATCTAAATACAAATTTTAAAAACAACTTAATTTTATAACTTAAAATAAAATAACATTTTATTTGCACAATGAATGACAACCATTTTTCCGATTCGGTGTCCAGCGTGGAAATAGGAAGATGTCAAAAGCGTTTCGATTTCGATGGCGACGCCATCATCGTCAGAGCCTTTATGTTGAAATCAGATCTTTCTGTTGAAATCTAATAGCATCGCCATCGAAATGCATTAGCCGATATAATTATAAATAATAAGTGAACAATAAGTGATTATTGAACACTTTAAACCATTGTTGTGTTGAAGTTATAATTAATTTGTGTTAAAGATATATATATATATATATATATATATATATATAACTTCAAAATATAAATTGGAAAAGACAAGACTGATTTTGGATCTGCTAGTAAAAATGTTGCGATAAATGTTGTTGTTACAGCAAGAGTAAATAGAAAAGAGATGCCTAAGGAACTAAAATCCATTAGATTAGAAAAGGGACAAGCTACAATATTGTCAACAGAAAATATAGCTGCAGTAAAATAGAAAGATGTAGTTGTGTTTACAATAGATTCTTTAGATTTTTCCGAGACGGGAAAAGTAAACCGATACAGTGGAGAAAATTTTTTGAAACCAACAGAAATAATAGATTATAATAAAAATATGGGTGGAATTGATATAGGCGACCTCTCATTCTCCGTATTGTGTAAATTTCGAACAATGAGGAGATGTGGCAAAGCGTATAAAAAAATATTTTTTATTTTGTGGATATGATGCTGTTAAATAGTTATATCCACTCCAGGAAAAATAAAAAGGATCGAGCTATCCACATTTACAAGCAAAAACTAGTGAAAGAAATTATTGTCAAATATTTAAAAAATAAAAGGATAAAGAAGACATCATCTATAAATGATTCATAACAAGGTATACTGGCCGACACTTTCCCACAAGAATACCTCCAACGGAAACAAAGGGAAGAAAAACATCAAAGCGATGCAATGTATATTTATCTAAGTCCCTTAGAAGAGAAACTGTTTTTAAACTGTGTGTATGTGTGTGTGTATATATATATATATATATATATATATATATATATATATATATATATATATATATATATATATATATATATATATATATATATATATATATATATATATATATATATATATATATATATATATATATATATATATATATATATATATATATATATATATATATATATATATATATATATATATATATATATATATACATATATATATATATATATATATATATATATATATATATATATATATATATATATATACATATATATATATATATATATATATATATATATATATATATATATATATATATATATATATATATATATATATATATATATATATATATATATATATATATATATATATATATATATATATATACATATATATATATATATATATATATATATATATATATATATATATATATATATATATA